>JABUQX010105130.1:0-12500 GCA_015478945.1 Trachelipus rathkii | reverse complement strand
TCTGTCATGATTGTCCAGGTCAACGAATATTTTACTTACACAGAACGGAATTGTTTTCAAACAACTGAATTAACCGCTTTCTACTGTCTTCGGCCTCCCTTTCTTCCGACTGTCAATCTGGTTGTCGATGGTTTCGATTTTTCCTTGAACCTGCTTTTCTACAGCAAATCTCTTTTCTGCCGATTCTTTGTGATATTAAGTTCCATCATGTTTTTTGAAAGATTCAATGGCTGTCTTTAAGTTTGAATACGGTCTCGAGATAAAAAGACCCAATTTCTTCTGTTTCCAAAAACAATACACAATTTGAGCAATAAACCTCAACGTTTTTATCAGAGTAAGCTAACCACTTAAAATCATCAAGCCACTCCTTTGAAAATATCTTTTCCGACCTTTGCCTTCCTGAGCAGGAAATATTTATTTTGAATCTGGTTTCCAGAGATATTTTAATATTTCCCACTTTTTCTTATTACTAAATACTGTACCCATGAAATTGTCAATATCGTTGGGATGAACAATCCTTTCTGTATTCCTTGATTGCGACATGAAGGAAAAAACTAATCACCGTCTACTGAGATTTCCAGCAGCTGTTATCATAGTACAGAAGTTCAGGAGAAACTGATTCTTCGAGTCCGAGAACCTCACTCTTTGAATAATAGGGATCTTTATATGGATAAAGTCTCTAATATCTGTTCTTCTTTTCATATATATATTTTTTTTAATTTTTAAGTTGAACAATAACAAAAAGAAAAAAAATGTTAAACACAAAGTGCAGAACTATAACTATTCACTACTACAACTTGGTATTATATCCTTAAAACAATAGATCAATAGCTTTATACTGACACCACAATGTTATTAAAATCACTCAAACCAAAATTACCAAGCAGAAGGCAAAAAGGAAACTGCCAAACAGCCCTTTAAAAGATGAACACCATTCCTTCAAATTTAGCAACATTGCACCTAATTTGGTACGACTGTTTCAATAAAATTTATAAAGTTTTTTTCCAATTTATAATTGTGAAAATTTATCTCATATTTGTACAACAATATACAATATACAAAATCTATTAAAATTCAGAAATCTGAAATAAAATAAAATGTACCGGCATCTGCACGGTAAAGTTTGACAACTCTGGGCATGGATCTGCTATATCGAGTTGCCATGAATTGCAAAATATGTACTTCAAGTAGATTTTTTTAAGCAGTAGAATTAAAAAAAAAAAATAACACGTGGAGATATGTATATAAATCTATTTTTTAAATTATATGCGTCACGAATATAATATGAAAAAAATTCCTCTGTAGAAAATAGAAGAGAGTAAGGAGACGACAAAAAATACATGTAAAGTCATGAGTCGAGTGACTCTTTGAGTAAAGTCGTGCATATAGAATCGACAGTAATGATGAGAGAGAGAGAGAACGATGAGAGACGAGAGATGAGAGAATGAGGATGATGAGACGAGAGGAGAGATGAGAGAGAGAGAGAGAGATGATGAGAGAGAGAGAGATTAAAACTCATTCTCTCTCTGTATAATATACTATAGTATATATATATATTATATATATATATATATATTATATATATATATATATATATAATATAGTAATATATATATATTATATTATTATATATATATAGTATATATCTATATATTATTTATAATTTTTATATAATATATATATATATATATATATATATATATATATTATATAAATATATATATATATATATATAAAATTATTATATATATATATATATATATAATATATATATATATTATATATATATATTTATATAATATATAATATTTATATATTAATATAATATAGTATATAATATATATTTAAATATATTAATATATATATATTTATTATATTATATATATTATTTTTTTATTATATATATTATATATATATTATATATTATATATAAATAATACATTTAAGTTAAAATTATAACGTTTTCTCTTTCTCCTGTAAAAACTTCCCAAAGGACTTACGACTTTGGTTCCTGACAGCGTACGAATGCGTAAAAATAATTTAACCTCTGCACTTTATTTATCAGCGGATAGATACTTAAAATTTTAATGCCTAAAAATTTCGAGACGGGGCCATTTGGCCTCCTGGCCCCCCTGATAACCCCTATATATATAATCATATATATATATATATATTATATATATATATATATATATATATATATATATATATATATATATTATATTATAATTATATATATACTATATATATATATATTATATATATATAATATAATATATATACTATTATGGGAAATTGCACTTTCAAATCACCTTTTGTGCCTTTGTCTGTGTAACCAAACCAACTCGCTTGCCTGAGTCACGTGCCTGAGTCGCACGCGACTCAAGGTGAGTTCGGTTCGGAAAACAAAACGTATGAAACGAACTTGAGAGATATATATTATATATATAATATTTATATATATATATATGAGATATAGAGTATAATAATATATTATATATATATATATATATATATTATATATATATATATAATTATATATATTATATATATATATAGTATTATATATATTAATCGTCATACCTAACACACTTTATCCTACCTACAACTTAAAAGGGGGTACAGTAGACTATACCTAGCGGAATTCACGTTTGCAGAAGCAATGAAACCTAACCTGGACGGATTCACGTTGCAGAGCAATGAAACCTAATCTAGAATGGATTCACGTTGCAGAACAAGGAAACCTAAGGTAGAAGTTGGCATATATATATTTATAATATATATATTGGCCCTACCATCCCGAGCATACTAAAAAAATAAATGGAACCAGTATGAGCACATAGCTGGTGCAACATATCTATGGGTACGATTCCGAATAGGACGTATATATATATATAATATATAATAAAATTTATTATTTTTAATATATTTAAATTAAATATAAAATGTTATATTATATATATATTATGAATCTTACGTCAAATATTTTGAAATTAATTCATTTTTACAGAATACGGACCTTCTTAATATTTACTATCATCCTAACAAAATCGCTAATAAAAAACTAAAAATATTACCCGAAAAAATAGTCATTTTAAAATAACATAAATTCTTGTACATTTGTCACAAGGTTATCTATATAGTATATATATATATATATATAGTGTATATATATATATATTATATTTATATATATATTATATATATAATATATATTATTATATATATATATATTATATATATATGGCAACTCAAGTCCTATATAGTGACTTACGTAGGCACATACAAAGTTGACTCTTTGTGTTATTACAGACAAAACGCACCAACGGCGTTATTTGAAAAACTGCAATTATCCATTATATAATATATATATATATATATGTATACTATTATATTATCTATATATATATTATATATAATATTATTATATAATATATATATAGAGGTGTAGTATATATATATATATAATTATTATATATATATAGTATATATGGTTATGATGTATAAATGTGACTATAATATCCCTTATAGATTAAAATTAAAAAAAAATTTCTTATCTAGGGAAAGTGTGCTGAGGTGGTTTTATCATACCTTAATTTTATTTTAAATTAAATTTTTGTTGTTTTATTAAATATTACTATATTGGATCTATATTTACTTTTACATAGTGTATATATATATATTAGGTGAGGTATGGAGTAGGTGGTGAGTGTGGGTAGGGTGAGTAGGTGAGGTGAGGGGTGGGGTAGGGGTAGTGGTAGGTGAGGGGGTGAGGTATAGTATAGTAGAGGGGGTGGGGTGAGTAGTAGTTAGTAGTAGGTAGTAAAGGATATATATGTGGTAGTATATATATTATATATAGAGGGGTGTAGTGAGTATGATGGTGGGGTTGTTAAACCATTTGTTTGAAAGCGTTGGTGTGTGAGAACGCGGCGATGGTTTTAAACCACATTAAAAAAAACCAAGTTGGTTAAACCATAAAAAGAACGCAGTGCATAAGAATAGTTTGGAAAAATGTAATTAGTGTAATGAGTTGTTCTGTAGAGTGGTTGATATGGAGTTTTTCTCAGATTTGTTCGGAGATCGAGAAGAGTAAGCTGAAGCAAAAAAATTTCGTGCTGGGATTTGTAGTGATTTTGTGAGAATGATGGTTATATATAAGTAGTAGTATAGGTTGATATGATTAGTGATAGTAGTAATATGAGTAGGGTGAGTAGGGTGATGATAGTAGGTATAGGTATATAGGTATATATAGGTAGTATATATAGTGTGAGTAGTATATAATATTATGATAGATGATATAGGTATATATATATAGTGATATTCTGTAAATTTAATATGTTTAAAACATGATTCTTGTTTGCGAGCTTGGTTGAGGATGTCAGTTTTCTACCATCGGATGCCACAGTTTGCAAAGATGTAGAAGTAAAAGGCGCAGTGTTGTGAGAGTGGTTGGTGGCCAGCATGCATCACCCAAGCTAGAAGGCAATGGACTGTAAACTAAGTGATTGATGTTAGATTGTGGAAAAATTATGGAATATGGAGCGTAGGAACAGGTTGTAATCACCACTCAGCATGACAGATTGTTATAGCAAAAGTAGAAAGGAGGTATCATCAGGGAGTAACAGAAGCTCACTTATTGCCATATATTTTTAACCCAAGATATCAACCACAGTACTTCCAGAGGATGAGTATTCAAAGCAGTGGAATTTATGCGATAAAATTAAGAGCCAAATTCTCCTCCATTTATAAAAGTTACCTATTTGATGAGTTTCTGTTGTCAGCAGTGACTCCTTCATCCTTTAGTACAGATCTCTCAAAGAAAAATTAGATCAGAAGGTCGTATATAAAATAATAAGCATATTGTCAGCACTCATCAACTGCTAATGTTTGAAAGGGTATTTTCCCACTTTGGACTTGTTGCACAGGCAACATTTTAGAAATAGGTTTGAACAGCTAAGCAGGGAATTAGTTTTTTTTGATATAAAATTCTTAATGATAATTTCAGTTTCGACTTTTAATGATGAATCTCTCTACTTTCTCTTCTCTCTCTCTCTTCTCTTCTCTCTCCTCTCTCTCTCCTCTCTCTCTCTATAATAATATAATATATATATATATATATATATATATATATATATATAATATTATATATATTATAATTATTATATAATATATATATATATATATATTATATACTATATATATATATATATTATATATATATATCCTAGTATTCAAATTAAAGGTAAAAATAATCCTAAAATATATATCATTATAGGTTAATTTGAAAAAACTTTTCTTTATGCGTTTTTTTTTTTTTTTTTTTTGTAAAATAATAAAGTATACTTTCTTTCAGATAGAGTTTATATATTATATAAATATACCCTTCTTTATTTTTTACTTTTATGAGTTTATGTAAACTCAAAAAATAATAATAATTCTTTGCTACTTTACAATTGTCTTGATACATGGAAATTTTTGAACTTAAGAAATTTATTAAGGAATTTTAAAATATGTGTTAGCACATGTGGATAACAGTTTTCAGTAGTGCATTTTGCTTTTAAAATCTATTAAAAACCATTTAAAAACCACATTAAACCCATCAAAATAGACAAAAAACCCATAAAACAAAAAAAAACATTGGTTTTTTTTTTTTTAAACCAATGTTTTTTTTTTTAAAAACCATGGTTTTTTTTCCACCCGTATATAATATATATATATATATATATATATATATATATATATATATATAAGTTAATATATATATATATATATATATATATAATATATATATATATATATATATATTATATATATATATATATAGTATATATATATATATATATATTATATATAATATTATATATAAATATATATATACGTATATCATATATATACTATATATATTATATATTATTATATTATATATATCATATAATATATATATATAAATATATATATTATATAATAATATATATATATATATATATTTTTTTTTTTTTTTTTTTTTTCCCTCTCCCAGGAAGGATTTTCATACTGTCAGCCGCAAACGTCTTTCTCCAGACATCCCCCTTCTTGCACTATTCCTCTTCTCTTTAGCACTCTCATTTTTGTAGCTGACATCTTTCCAGAAAGTCCTCCACCGACTCCGCCCATCTCTTCTTCGGCCTTCCCCTTGGTCTTCTGCCCTTAGGTGTCCAGTCCGATCTTCTTTGGCATTCGTCCTGCTCCATCCTCTCCAGATGTCCCCACCATCTCATCTCCCCACATCCATCTTCAGTATATCTTCTTCACCCCTATATCTTCCCTAATTACTTCATTCCTTATTTCTGTCTCTCCTACTCTTCCCAATCATAGTTCTTAATACCCTCATCTCCGCCGCTTTTATTCTACTCTCCTCTCTTCGTTGTTGTCCATGTTCCCGCTCCGTACAGCAGCGTCGGAGTCGGTATAGCTGTTAAAAAGCACTTTTTTAACCTCTATTCAGGATGTTTTTATCTTTCTCATGCGGATACCGCTTTCATAACTAATCCATACTTTTTCATTCGTCGCGTAATCTCTCCTCCGCTTCCTCCCCTTCTGCTAAAACATCTCGTAGATTAATTGCAGTATTACCGCCTTCACCTCCTCCCCTCTCACCACCATCTATCCCCTCTCATTTCTCCGGTTATTGTTATATCTCTGTCTTCGTGTACGTCATCGTTCATTCCCTTGCGTCTTCCTCCAACTTCCTCGTTATAACAACTCCACCCACCCTCTCGAAATTCGTCTTCCTCTATCTCGCCTCCAACATGCCAGATTCATCGATAGCCATTTATGTCCCCTTCAAATTCTCCCAGTCTCTCCCTCCTTCCTACACACGTCGTAAAATAATATAAACAGCAGTGGAGATAAAACACTCCCTGCTTCACTCCTGTTTTTACAACCTCAAACCATCTTTCGTTCTCGCACTCAGTTCTAACATTATAACTGCATTTCTCATACATTCTTTCTATTGCCTTCTTTAATCTACCCTCACTCCATAATTCCTCTCCAAAGCTCTCCAGAGCTTTTTCCTTGGCACAAATGTGCCTTTTGCGTCGATGAACTCGCTACAAAGAATCTCTTGCCATATTCCAGCATCTTCTCGAAAACCAATGCAGTGTGGAATAAGAGGTCCGTCGTTCCTCTTCCCTTTCTATACCCGTACTGTTCTTCTTCCGAAGTGTCGGCTCTACAATTCTCTCTCAGGCCTCCTCTCACAATATTCTTTGTATATTTCGCCAGATGGATCCATTCAGTGAAATGCCTCTAAATTATTACAGCTTCCTGCATCTCTTTACCTTATATATCGTTATTATTATTGCTTTGCCCACCTTTCGGCACCTTTCCCTCTCTCCAACCCTTGTTCAAAACTGATGATTCTCCCTCTCAGCTTCTCTCCTCTCCCTCCACCACCAACTCAACAGCCACTCCATTCTCTCCTGGGGCTTTACCCTTCTTCATCCTTTATATAGCCTCCTCATATTCTTCTACCGATTATTCTCATCCTCCTCTTCCTCGTCTGATCTACAGCTTCTTCCTCTTGTTCTCGTATTCTACATTTAGCAGATCTTCATAGAATTCGGTCCATCTTCATTTCTTTCTTCCGGTCTTCACAAGAATCTCTCCGTTTTCTTATCTTTTATATTTTTCTAGTTACGGTTGCTATACGCCTTCGCCATCTTAAATATCTTTTTCTTCCTTTCGCCCACTTCTCTCGTTATTTCTCCTGCATTCTCTCCGCTCCATTTTTTTGCCCTCCTTTTTATTCTCTCTGCCTCATTCCTTGCCTGTTCATATTCTTCCCTTGCTGCCGCTGTTCTTCTTTTCGGCCACTTCCTCATTTTCCCTGGTTTTTACTTTAATTATTGCTTTTTTCACTTCTTCGTTCCACCATGCGTGTATGTCTCTTCCTAGTACCTCCTACACATCTTTTACCCAAGAGTTTTTTCTGCCACTTCCTTAATGACATCCTGCAGGTCTTCGTTTTTCTTCCTTCATTCACTTAGGGTTCTGCATTTCCCGTTCATTAATTTCCGTTCACTTTCTTGTTCTTTCTAAAACTTCACCACTCTGATCACGCCCTCTTCTGCTCATTTACTCCTTCCTCCCCTCTTTATCTTCATGTTCGCCACCACCAGTCTATGATCCGCATCTAAGGACACTCCCGGAATCACCTTTACATTCTTTATCATCCTTTTATCGGATACTATCATGTAGTCTATCACCGATTTTTGATCGAATTGTTGCGTTACCTGATTCCATCTATACCTCCTAAAGATGTGAGACTCTCTGTGCTTGAAAAACGTGTTCATTATTTTTAGGTCGTTTCTCACACAAAATTCAATCAACGCCTCTCCCTCCATGTTTCTTGTATCCTCTCCAAATGGTCCCAATACTCTCTCCATCCCTCTTCTCTTTCCTACTCTAGCGTTGAAATCTCCCATCAACAAGCACCTCTCCCCCCTCCTCCTCCACCCCCACCTCTTCCTCCATCAATTCCATAAATCTAGTTTTTTCATCCTCTGAGTGCCCCTGTTGTGGTGCATATATCTGGTATATTCTATATTTCCCGGCCTATCTTCAATACGCACATCATCAACCTCTCACTTTAATTTTTCTTTCTGTATACCATGGGTGACAGTCTTTAGGTCCATTATACCCTCACAATATCCGGGACACCTGCTTCTATATTCCTTCTCTCACCCAAACATATACATCAGAACAAATCCTTCTCCCATTTCTTTACCTTCTCACACCCCCTCACTCTCATCTCAGCCATCCCCACATATCATATCTTCCTCTCTAATATGATATCTATTATCTCCACCTCTTTATCCCATAGGTACCACATTTTATTCGTGGCACACTATAATTAAAAGTGTTTTCCTGATTCCTATTCCGTAAATCTCGCCGAAGTCATCGTCTAAAGTTCTGTCCGGCTTCCGAGGCTCGCGCTTGAGTGCAAGCAGTTATTTCGGGAGTGGCTTGCTAGGCCTATCCGTTCCCTAGCCCTATCTCCTTTAGCGAGGAACTTGGTGTCCTCGTTTGCCCGGGCGTGCACGACGGTGGACGCGGAGGTTGGCCTTGCACCGCCATATTATATACATAATTATATATGTTTACATATAGAGATACACACTCACTTATATATTTATATCTGTATATATATATATATATATATTATATAATATATAATATATATATATATATATATAATCTTCTAATCTTCGGATCATGTATGTTATCCCTGTCCATATCCATATCGCTATCGATTGCATGAATCCGAACACATTTGACAAAAATCAAAATAAAGCTGTATTGAGTCAAAATAAATCTGTATTGTAATAAAAGAGCTTCACACCTTTAAAAATATTTCAAAAACAGTTTCAATATATGTTACCTAACGTAACTTAAATAACCTTACTTAACGTAACATAACCATACTTAACGTAACCAAACTTATAGTATCATATAATTTATTTCACTTTCCATCGTTTCAATAAACAACAAGTTATATAAATACATATGGAAATAGTTCAAACTCTTGTCACTATGTTCGCTGGTCTACATTTTGTTCGATAACGTAACTATGGAAAAAATTGACTTCTGCTTCATTGGACAGGGATAATGGACCTGAACCTAATCACCTCACATAAACTTCATCATTTCTAATTTCAAATGAAATAAAATTTAATCACATACCCCTACCATCTTAACTAGTATTATATGGTATAAGATTGCTTCATAACTTTGCATAAACAGTTAATTTAAAAATAAAAATAAGCTACGGATATTTCATAAATTTTTATCTCTCTATTCTCAAACTTCCCTCCCTCTGAGCCATATAGAGAAAGGCAGCATCATTCCACATGAACACTTGTTAAGGTGGACACATGAAATATACACACTTTTTGCTTAATTATTATAAAGATAGATATAGAAAAGACTGTTCAAAATTTAAAAGAGTATAATTAAAATATATAGATATTTCAACACTGATGAAAAAAATATCGATATATAGGTTGAAAATGTATCATCGAAAATTTTTCGATAGTATGGGAAACAATATATATATACCATATCGTTATCTTTATATTTCCTTGGTATCTGTCGTTTATATATATCTATTACAAAAAGGTGTAAGATGAATATTAACATATTTATAAGAATATAAATTATATAAACTATATATATATATATATATATACCCTTTCGGCATTACTATTGTCTACCATATATCAACAAATCCACCTTGAACTACTGATTTTATTTTACGAAAGCAATCAATCAATGCATCATTAAAGAGCAGATGATATGGAAGTAGCCTTGAAGCAATTGACCTTTGACCTTTCTTTAGCATCTCTAAATGAGGCAGCAAACCTAATTCCTCTTGAAGGTCTTAAAAACTCTTAGCTTCCCTTCATACTTTATTATCGCACAATACGATGACACTGATTGTAGCATATCAAAAGCAAAGACAAAAATAAAATCTTCAAAATATGGGAAATTTATGGAATCGGCGAGGCGCGGCGGGGCCGGGCTGGACGGGACCGGGGCGGCGGCGGGCCGGGGCCGGTGCGCCGGGGCCGGGCCGCGAGCCGGGCTGGCGGGCCGGCGGGCCGGGCCGAGCCGAAGCGCGCCGGATCGGGCCGGGCCGCAGTCGGAGCCACAGTTTAGAGTAGCGCGTCGGAGCAGAAGAAAAAAATTATGGTGGTATCAGATCAAAATTTTTTATTATAAATAATTTGTTGAGACCGGATTGTAGTTGGAGTTGAAGCTCGGCAAAATATTACCTGTTCGTATGGGAAAAACTCATTTAAGTAAATTCGCACCATCACACCGTCTAGAAGTCTTTGTTTGACAGTAAGTTACCGGATTCCACGGTCGAAATTTCAACTTATTTTCGTCTCACGGTCTCGAACACAATTTTGCAAAATTCCACTTAAACCTAAATTTCTTCTTTCTGAGAGTCCTTTCGTTTTTCTTCGGGAGAGAAGTCCTCAATTCTTCTAAAGCTGTCCATTATTTTTTTCATAAATATGTTTACACACTACAATTAGGTTCGTTACATATAATGTAATTTAACAGAATTTAAAAAAATATACACACAAATAATGTGTATGACAACGAACTACAGCATTCATTCCTTTTTATTACTTTTCTAAATTTTTTATTATATTTTACAAATAAAACACTAAAACTTAATTCTAATAAAAAAGAACAAGCTTTACATACCTGCCTACCTATAACTAAACCTATTTTAAAAGTTGCAAGTTTATCACATACAGAGCAAGCATTCCAAACATAATTTAGCTTGACTGAAAAAGCATTCTTAAATTGACAAAGCACAAACGCTTCTTTTTTTTCTTCAAGATTTTCATCAGTGTTAGACATGAATTTGGTAAGAAATGAATATTCGGATGGAGTTCAAAATTAATATTGTAAATAAACCTCTAATATTCACTTCAAGTAATCTTCCAAACATGACCCATTTACTCAAACTCACTCTATAACATTTTAGAAAATCACATATTTTTTTTTTTTTATCTCGATTTCCTTTTTTCTCACTATCAAAGTACTTTCTTCATTACAACTTAAGGCTTCAAAACTTCGATCAATCGTTCAATAATGTTAACCATAACTATGTCTTAATATTATAGCGCATTTTAACAGTTATAATTCTACCATTCGTTGCTTTATCTTTAACATTCAACAACCTTGAAACCAAACATTTCATATGCAATAGACCATCTTAATCCAATGTTTATCTTTATCCAATCCTATCACTTCATTCATGTCAAATAAGATCTCTATTGAGTTGCGTTTGAGTTTTGACGTTCTTACAACTTTTGTTACAGAAACTCATTCTCCTTACTTATCAGCCACATCCAAAAGAAGTTTGTAAAGATAGTATGAATTTTATCCAATTCTAACGTTCGCACACAAGAAAGACATTATTCGTACGCAAAGTTAAACATCTTGATTTTATTCCTTCAATTCAATTACTTAATACAGAATACGGAAAATAACTGATTCTCAGCGCAGACCATGAAGAACACAATTATGACCAACTTCCGTGATATTCTGACTATTAAGCACTATCATTTCTTCTGTACTCACCATCATTATTCCAGCTAAATTATATCCACAACACATTGAAAACTTTTTTCCTCAGCATTGCATGCGGTACTTGTATCACAGGCTTTACTGAACGGTTAAAAATAAATCAACTTGCTCGTTTGCAAACACTCGATAAATACTCAGTATTCAAAAGTATTCACACAAGTTCCACTAACCTCTACCTTCTTAGAGCCTATTATACGTAAATATAAAATATATATATATTATATATATATAGTAATTATATATATTAATTATTATAATAATATATATTATTATATATTATTCTATATATTACCATATTTTACGTATATATATAATATAATAATAATTATACATATATATCTCTCTGTCCC
>JABUQX010105129.1:17500-19434 GCA_015478945.1 Trachelipus rathkii | reverse complement strand
ATTTTACGCCCAGTTATCGGTTTACACAGTTATGTACGTTTATGTATTTATATAAATATTTTACTTACATGACTTATACATGTGATGTATAAATAAATTACGATGAATGCGTCATTGACGTTAGGTCTAGCTTTTAAGTCAGATGGCAATACATTTTTATTATTATTATATATTATTATATATATTATTATTATTTTATTATTCATTATTATTTATTTATTATTATATTATTATTATTTTATTATTATTATTATTAATTATTTTATTACTATTCCAAAGCTTAATTTGTTTATTTAAAACTAAATATGGCTCTGCAATGTAATAAAATTTAAAAATAATAAATATTTATATATCAATTGTAATGATGTGTTCAAGTTTGAAATGCTTAAATTTTTAAATTCAAATGAATTTGAAAATTTGACAATTTGCAAAAAATGAATTTTTTAACATTTTTTGAAAATGAATTGAAAATTAAATGGTTTCAAATAATAATAAATAAAATTACTGCTGTCGATCTACTTACTCGTTTCGTGTTCGCGACGTATAGTTATAAATAAATAAATTTATTTAAAATTGTAATTCAAATTTTTTGATGTTTGTGAAAATTAAATTTAAAAGGTTATTACTTGGATATTTTTTTTTCTACCGCTTGAAGTACTACTGGACTTAGCGTTTTATATCTATTATACACTTCGGCATTTACTTGCTAAAAAAATATACTCGCTATTTTCTTTGTTATTGAAGTTTACTAGTTCAAATTACATTGATGCTCTAGCTCTTGGGTTACTGGTTATGTACCACCCTGTTTACAGCTAAAGTTGTTTACCGATTTTGAGGTAGGATGTGTATCCTGATGTTTGGTTTCGAAATTAGACTTTAATACAAATGGAAAATCTAAATTATTGAAAAATACCATTGCTGAAATGGAAAAACCGATTGCATTGTGAAAAACCGATTGAAATATTAGTTAATAAAAAGTGATATTTCATAAGATGTTTTTCCAAATAATAATATTAAAATAATTCCTATCCTGTTTCTATATGGTAAAACCATATGAAAAACTATTTTAAATTAGAATTAGATAAGACAATGTTAAGAATAGTTTTTAAAAATTCGATATTAAAAAATATTTTATTTATTACATTATGGGGATGTTATATCCTGCGAGGTTTTTACGTTTAGTAATGTAGTTTTTCATATAAATTATATATATATATATATATATATATATATTATATATATATATATATATATATATATATATATAAAAAATATATATATTTTATAAATATATAATCTATATATAGCATATATATTATACTGGATATATATTTATATATATATTTATACTATATTTATATATATATATTATAATATATATTATATATATATATATATATATATATATATATATTATATATATATATATATATATATATATATATTTATACCGTATATATTTATATATATATAATATATATTATTAGATATAATATATATTATATATATATTATATATATAATATATATATATATATATATATATATATATTATATATAAAATGACTACATTATAAATAGAAATTTATTTAGAATACATATATAAGAAATAATAAAATCAATATGTAGGAATTAAATAAAATTAAATAAAAAATATTGGCAAGTTTAAAATTGCCAAAGTACTTGCAAGTACCAATCACAATACAAGTACAAAAGGCCCTCAAGTACAATTGACAAAGTACAAGTCACTTGGTTTTAGAACTGCAAAAGTACAAGTACAAGTTACAAGTACTCCAAAAATGTACTTAAGTCCAAGTACAAGTACAAGTACTTGTACTTGAACCAAAGCTATAATATATTATATATATTATATTATATATATATATATTATAATACTAGGCGACCAATGCAAGAGAATGAATAGATTCATATATG
>JABUQX010105129.1:10000-12500 GCA_015478945.1 Trachelipus rathkii | reverse complement strand
TTCCATCTGGTTTGACAAATCTTTGGAATGTGAACATTACAAACTTTTTGAAGCATATCGTTACGTTTAGGTGAATTCGTGAAAAACGCACCAAATCCACTCAGATTAGCAAAAAATATTTTTATCCTTTTATTTGATGAGCAAACCTTTTTCAAAATTAAATTTAATTTGTGTGCGTAACAATGAACATAATGGGCGTAAGGGTAGTACTCTTTCATCTGCACTTGTACACCGTTGTGGGACCCGCTCATAACAGCTGCTCCGTCATAGGCTTGTGCAATTAACTTGTTGGTTAAGTTAAAAGATTTTAATTCTTCTTTCAGAACACTTGTTAGTCCGGTAGCTGTTCTATTATGAATATTAACAAAACTTAAAAATCTTTCGACAGGTTGAGAATTTCTAGAATAGCGCAAAATAATCACAAACTGTGAAAGGCAAGTGATATCGGTCGTTTCATCTGCTTGTATGGATACAAAACTGACATCATTAATTTCTGATTTTATTTCGTCGATATAAACATGATACATACAGTCTAAAAGGTCATTTTGAATAGTTTTTGAGGTATTTTTTGCCACATTAGAATTTGTCAAGTGATCTTCTAAGACACTATCAAACTTAGATATGTAATAAACCATGTCTAACAATACTCCCCGGTTATTAGATTGTGATGTTTCATCGTGACCTCTCAAAGGTAATTCGTGAATTCCGCAAAATTTTATACAATCTATAATTCTAGATAAATTATGTCTATTTTTGTCTACTATCTCATTATGCTTTAAAATACTGATTCGATGGCCACTATCAATTGATGATAAAATATTTACTTTCCCAAGTTGGGAATACTGAATACAATTATTCAAGTGAGTTCGGCTTCTTTCATGCTTGTGAATTTTCTCTGAGAGATGTTTTAAATCATTGCAACCTGTTCGTGCCCATACATTTTCACCTCCAAATAGCAGACAGTAGAAGCAAAATAAAGCATTTTTGTTATCACTTACAGTAAGCCATTTCTTTTTCTCAAACCAAGATTTACAAAATGTTCTATTCTTCTTTCCATCTTTCTGATTAATGTGAACATCTCTAGGCTGATACGGTCCAAGTCTTTTAACTTCTAATTTTTCTTCATGTTTTAAGGTGGAAAATGCCTTTATTAAAATATTATCTACTCTATTCATTTTTTGGAACATTAAACATTTATTTAGTCCTCATAGATGCCTCCTGTGAAAAAATTTTCAAAATCGGACCATCCGTTCCCTTAAAAAAAAAAAAAAAAAAAAAAAAAAATCATTACGCACCTTAAACGACTATTTAGGCTTCATAGATTCTCCCTGTGAAGAAATTTTTCAAATCCGACCTCGCTTTGCGTAGTTACTTTAAGTAATTTTTTTAATTAATAATCAATTTTTTTAATTGATAATCAATAATCACAAAATATCATATTGTTACTTTGATAGGATTGGGGGATAACACTGTAATTAAAACGACAATGAATCCAATGAATTACCATAAAAATAGGCTTTCACTCCTTTCATTAAATTTCAACGAAAAATACCTTTTTTAACAGGCATTTCAACACTAAATATCACTAAACTCAGTAATCAGTTATCAGTATAAACATTTTCGCAGACTAGATTCACAAACAATCAAAAAGAATTATTTACAGACTTGCAACGAACGACAACCAGATAAAACTAAAACATATAATTTGAGAAAAAGCTTCGGGGCCAGCGAAATATGGCCCAGACTTTATTATTAACAAATGTACGCACACACGCGTTTTGTATAAGTTTAAGTTTAACCTATTCTTATATTTATGGGTATTATTATATATATATATATATATATATATATATATATATATATATATATATATTTTATAATATATATATATTATTATTATATATAATAAATATATATATATTATATATATACATATATTAATTATATATATATTATAATATATATATATATAATATATAGTATTATATATATATCATATATATATATATATATATATATATATATATTATATATATATATATATATATATATATATATATATAAACAAATCATGTTGTTTTAAAGAAATATATGCAATAATGCAATTAATATCCAAGTGGGCCCGTTCACCCTGGCCCTAGCTTTCAATAAACTGAATGAATGAGAGTCTACGTCACAAAAGACGTGCATGCGTACATTTGTTGTATACGCTTATTTATATATTCTCAGGGCCCAATTTCGCTGGCCCAGAAGCTGCCGAAGCTCGTAAAAAATCGAAAGTGTAATTTTCGAGGAAATTAATTTCTTATTGAAGGAATAATAGCACAATTAAATTATGTTAGGAAGAATCGAAATTAGAAATGGAAAACTTACTCAAATAAATTACCTTTATTATAGAAATTTATTTGTTTTAAAGAATATGAACTAGGTGGGACCGGTGCGACCCACGGCCACTTAATGACAGAACGCCCACGTCTCGGCCCTGTAATGCACAATGGTT
>JABUQX010105129.1:0-5000 GCA_015478945.1 Trachelipus rathkii | reverse complement strand
AAGGAGGAAGGACGAAGAAGAAGGAATCAGAAATGGTAAGGTCCCCATATAAGATGGGGACCGAACCCCAATACTGGGTTTTACCCATAAAATGGGTTTTACCCTTAAAAATGGAATAAATTCAGCTATTAATAATAATTAAGTACATACGTAATCATATGTCGTACAATATATATGAATCTTAACACAAAGAGCTTATTAATTATAACGTCTCTTCATTTTCTTTTTATAAACGTCAACTAATATATTTCTTTTCTAAGTTGAAACATGTATATATTGGTTGCTATTTTTTTTTATTTATTTAAATTTATTTTCTAAATTATTTTTTATAAGTTTCATTTTACATTTATACTTTGTTTAATTTTTTTATTTTAATTTTTTTTATTTTTAAATTTTTATTATTTTTTATTTATTTTTAATTTTTTTGTTAAAAAATTATTTTGTTTTAAAACCTTTTTTTTATTTATTTAAATTTATTTTTCTAACTTTATTTTTTATAAGTTTCATTTTACATTTATACTTTGTGTTTAATTTTTTTATTTTAAATTTTTTATTTTTAAATTTTTATTATTTTTTATTTATTTATGTTAAAAAATTATTTTGTTTTAAAACTTTTTTTTTATTTTTTATTTTTTATTTTTTTTTATTTATTTAAATTTATTTTTCAAATTTTTATTTATTTTTTAAGTTTATCTATTTAAAAAATATATTTTTTAAAAAGCTTTTATTTATTTTTAATTTTATTTTAAAACTTTTTGTTTTTACTAAAAATTTTATTCTTTTTAAGTTTATAACGTAAAAAATTCTAGTTTTACACACCCTAAAACAGTAAATCAGTAAATCAGTAAATCAAACCACACACCCCTCCCCTCCCACCCTTCCATGATCTATTGATCTATTGATTCAAATCATATTTTGTGTAACATAACATCAAACTTTTATTTATTTTTATTTTATTTGTTTAAAAAATATATATTTTTACTAAATTTTTTATTATTTTTATGTTTATTACTTAAAAAATTTGCGTTTTACACACCCTAAAGCAGTAAATCAGTGGTGTGGGGCGCATCAAAATTTCAGCGACCTGGTGCGGTGCGGTGCGGAAGAAAAAATAAAAGTGCGGTGCGGTGCGGTGCTTGGTGTGGTCCTTTGGATCACACCGCACCGCACCAGCTTCCCAAGAAACTTCTAAAAATAAAAAAATGAAAAAGAAAAATTTAGTATATATATATATATATATATATATATATATATATATATATATATATAAATATATATATATATTTATAATCTATTTTATATATATATATATATATATATATATATTATATATATAATATATATTATATATCTATATATATAATATATATATATATATCAACCAATCCCATCCCATAGATCCATTATCGCAGCAATCGACATCAACAAAGCCTTTGACACTGTCCTCACATTCATTCTCATTCAAAAAATCTTCAATTCCCCCTAGAAAATAACGACAAAAAATGGCTTTCTAATTTTCTCACCTAACCGTTTTCCAAAGTTCTCCACAAAAACAATCTCTCCCACTCATTAAATTACAAACGGCGTCCCACAGGTGCCGCATTCTCTCTCCATTCTCTTCCAATCTTTCACAGCAGACCTGCCCCACCCCTTACCCACCAATCCACAAACTCATTCACATCGCAGAGATATCAGGCCTCATTTCCCAACATGCCAGACGTAAATATTAGCCACTCATCCACACCCAAAAATACTATACAAACAATTAGGAAACTGGCCTTACTTCCAACAGAATGACCGCTCCCCTCTCCAAATCCTCCATCACTCTCCTAACACTGACCGCCCACCAATCTTCACTCCAGCCCAATAGTTTTCCCTGAACGAATAATGCCCTCCCCCTAAACAAAGCCCCACAAAATATTAGGACTTTCCTAATGACAACAAATGACCCATTCCTCCCCCCACGTCGACAAATCACCTTCCATCAACCCAACGGAAACTAAATACCCTCCAACCCTTTCCCAACACATCTTCAGTGACAGGAAACACACCATTACCACCACTTTAAACAACTCCTCAGACAATGTAGAACATGCTTAACGAAAATTAATCGAAACCTATTGTATACATAACTCCAAAAATTACAAATTCCAAATTCTGACCGCCCTTAGAATTATCACTAGATGCACTAAAACTACCCCCATCCAACATATATTGACGAGACTTAACATCCTCCTATCTCCACCCACCTGGAGAGGGTGGACTCAATTCTACCAGAAAATTCTAAATCACCCACCCTGTCACCAAATTTCTCCATCCCTCCCGGACATAGACTAAAATCTCACCCCCTCACCAGCTAAATCAATAATAAACATCTACAACATTATTCCCCCTCCCCCTCCCAATAAGGTCATGGCTTACACATATCCATACACATCTAACTAACACGTACCTAAAAAACCGCCCCAATAACAACTTACTAAACTCTCCCCCTCCCCAAAAAATTCCCCTATAGAAGAAACACTGTCCAGAGAGGCCAAATTGACCTCGCCCGGAGCAGATCAGCTCACACCCAAAACTCTAACAATATAAATATAGATTCAAACTAAACAATGTTACCTCCCCCACCTGCACAAGATACACATTCCAGGACACAATGAGCACCTCTTCTGCGGGTGCTCCGCTCCGACGCCCCCGTGCCGACTCTCTGTACTCCCTTCTCGACCTGTGGAACCGCCCAAAAGCGTGCCGGCTTCCTGGAGCAGTGTGGGCGACGAGTATTTATGTCTTTAAAGTTAAGTATATATATATATATTATATATAATAAATAATATTATATATATATATATTATAATATATATATATAGATATATATATAATATATATATATATATATATATTATATTATATATTATATATATATATATATATATTATATAATATAAATATAATATATATAATATAATATATATATATATATAATATATATATATATATATATTATATATATATATATATATATATTATATAATATATATATATATATATATATATATATGCCCCTTCAGTAGGTGTATTGGCTACGGATTCATAAGAGTGAATAAGAGTAGGAATGGCAGGTTTAAAAGTTATTTTTGGAGCAAGAAAATTAACGATGTACGATCACTTACGCTTAGTAATAATACACTTAGCACGTCTAATATTCCTATTCCGAGGTTTATCAAAATTAACAAATGTTAGGTAAACAAATAGTTTTCCATTTACGATCTTCATTGTCCCATCATTAATGGTACAACAACTTACTCTGGATGAAGGAGTTCCGTAGGATAGTGTTCTAAGTGTATCACTATTTGCTCTCGGATTTAATGGCATAGTTACTTCTATCTCAGCGACGGTCAATTTTCTCTCTATGTTGATGACCTTACGCTATATTTAGCCGATGCCAGGCTGCCTTTTCTCGAACGAAAACTTCAACTAGCTATTGTGAATATTTCACAATGGGGTAACTCCCATGACTTTCATTTCTCTCACACCAAAACCTCAGCAGTGCTTTTTACGATAAAAGGGAATCGAAGAACCTGCCATCTTCTTCCAGCGAACCTAACCTTATATGGTCTGGCCATTCCTGTAGCTTCACAAGTCAAATTTCTAGGACTCATTCTAGATGGCCACATAACATACGCACCGCATATTAAACTCCTGCGAATGACTTGTCACCGCGTGTTTGACCTGTTGCGTCATCTCGCCTCAAAATCTTGGGGTGCTCACCGCAAGTTCCATTTACCTCTCTATATCGCCCTAATCCGTTCGAAGCTGGACTATGGATGTGTAGTATATGGTGAGACCTCCCCAACTCTACTACACCTGTTAGATCCCATCCAAAACGAGGCGATTCGTATATCCACTGGAACCTTCCGACCGTCCCCCCGGGTGATCCTTGAAGTTGAATCCAATGTGATGCTACTCTCTCTTCGAAGAAATATATCATGTGCACAAGTTATCTTCACTTTCAAACCCCAATACCGTCTGCTTTGAAATCGATTCTGCAGGAGATACCTCAGAAACCTAATTTCTGGCGATTTGCAAACACAGCTCATAACATCCTTAAATTCCTTAACATCCCTTTGCAAAAGGTGCTGCCTTTTTCTTACGAGAAGGGTATACACCTTTCCTATTCCCCGCTCCAACCATTTGCTTGCCCCTGATCTCTCTCCAAATCTAGCCACCCTGCTGCCTTGTTAAAGGCTTCATTCCTGTCTCATTCCGTAGTTCACGGTGAATTTACTCCAGTGTTTACTGACGACTCTAAAACAGGGGACAGGGGACAGTATGGCGCGTCTGAACGCAACCTCTCCCATACCCTCCCCCCTCATGCTTTAATTTTTATGGCAGAATTAATGGCTATAATGGTTGCCCTTTCTCGAATTCTATTCCTTAACCAAGACCACTCTTATGTCATTAATTCAGATTCGCTCAGCGCGCTCCAAGCGCTTAAAACTCCTTATTCTTAAAGCACAATGGTATCCGCTGCACAACAATTTCTTCGGCTGCTCCACTCTGTAAGAAACAAATCCTTCTATCTTGAACCCCCTCTCATGTAGGGGTAACTGGCAATGAAATCGCTGATAGAGAGGCCAAAATGCCTCCTCTTCATAGAGCTTGTTCCAGGTACCTACTGGATGCCATTCGCAGCCACCTCCATCAACTGATTGCCATTCTGCTCTTCGACAAGGCTTTATAAATAAATATAAAGCCGAGCATTGGTGAGTTGTCTTCCCACCACCGACGAAAGCGCTTACACCAGGTGATACTTGCACGCCTCCATATTGGCCACACCAATATCACTCACAGTCACTATATGTCACAAGACCCTTCCTCCCATCTGCAAATTTTGCCGTCGCCATAGCCCGCAATCTGTTCGTATATCTTCATTGAATTGTCATAACTGGACCCCATTCGCCGTCTCATTTTCCTACTTAATGATCCATAACATCCTCATC
>JABUQX010105128.1:10000-40218 GCA_015478945.1 Trachelipus rathkii | reverse complement strand
CCCTTCATTAACCCCTTAGGCAATATTCAGCGTCGTTCACCTTACTACCATTTCATTCATACTTTCACTCTCATCCCAGGCATTCACGACATCAAATCAGCATTCCCACCTCTCTCATTCCTGTTCACCTCGGAAACAACTCAACCCACCCTCGATCCTTCCCTCTATTTCATTCCATCTCATTCATTCAATTCTATTCAATATATCATTCATTCTGTACAATTGCCTAGCACCTACAGAGAAAATTTTGCACCATTCCCGTTCGCACTATAAACTTGATACCATACAAAAACAGATGCAACGCAACGATTTCAAACAGAACCTCAAAGCAGCCAATCTCTTTTTCAATGCGTGGAATACTTTCCTCCGTCGATAACTCAAAACGCTTTGAAAACAATATCCGCAATTTCCCACTCTTTTCTCTTTTTAACTCCTTCCGAGATCACCTGTTCTTGCATCAAACACCACCCATCATCAATGCTACTCCACTTGCATCTCGGTATTAAAACCACCTTTTCTCCGCCACAACCAAGGTTTAGCATCTCACTATAATTCCGGATTAAGACAGCTCGTACATCTTTTCAACTCTCTAGCATTTTCTCAACTTCAAAGACGCCATTCCCATTCTAATCAGCGTCCAACTTTAACAATCATGTGCTCCCTTACTATGTTTTCACTTCAGTCCCATTTCCCATGTTCAAATGTTTTTCATCTTAAAAGTCATCATCCAGGTTGGGGGAACCAAATCAAACTTTTCATGAATACTCCTTCCTGCAACAAATACCTCTAAACTTTCTACCAAACCTAACCACACATCCCTCAAACTCTCTTAATCATTTTTCTCGCGGCAACTCCCAGAAACTGCGAATGACCCCTTCCTTTTTTCAATAAACTCCTTTCAGCCCTTTTCAAACCTGTTTGCACAACCTCTCATCCCTTATGTCCCAAGAATACAACCTCATCCGCAAAACCACTCACCACTCTCACACTTTTAACAACGCTTCCTTATACCTGTGACAATCTCCCTTTTTCAAACCCACATTCCATCACTAGCTCAAAATTGCTCAGCGGAAAGTTCCATACTTAATATGTCATCTATAAACACCATCACATTCTTACTGGGCGGAGAAATCATTCATAACCGCATCTCATGCGCCCTTAAACATTTAGCTATTTTTACTTACCCAGTTTTACTGAATACGATTACTTCCGCTTTTCTCTTTGGATCTGTTAAATACCGAACATTCCGCCCGAAGTGATAGCATGCTAACCCCAATAAGCTCATAAAAATTCCTAAACTGGTTAGATAATTAATATATAATTATATTGCCGCTTGCAGTCGAAAAAGCCAACCAAAGGATATGTGAAGGGGGGTCCCGGTTAACAAACACTACCTACTATCCTACTCCTCCACGGGCATCTGATATATCCTCGTCACCATATCCAAATTTTTCGCAAACACTTTCATTGCCATAAATCACTATACACAGCACTATACTTACCACATACACACATATAGGAATCCTATCTTCAAAGCAGTCCTTTTTCATTTCACCTTTCGATAATCAATACATAACCTTTCAATCGTCCGCATTCAGCTTCTGCACAGGGCACAATCGGGACTATTCCACGAATCTATTTCACTTCTTCTTTCCAACCATAACACACCTCCCCTACGCTTCTGAACTTCTTCAACACTGAACCTCTTCAATTTCTCATCGCAACTGCGGGGAGGAAAGTGACCGAGGTTCGCGCCTGGTATGATGGGTGTTCTTCCGATAATACAATTACGGAATGCAGGCAACTGCGCACCCCCAAAATCCTCATCGCCTTTGCTTAGCGCTTTCCTCCTTTCTCACAATATTCGTACAATCTTTTGTCTCCTTATCTTCATTTCCAATAAACCACAAATGCGTGGCAATCGCAGCTTTTCAACCATTTCATACATATTTACCCAGTTCTTTCTATCTCAATTACTCTACCCATTGCAATTTATCACACAACATTCATTCTCGTCTCGAGTTCTCTATAATCAAAACAGAATACAAACTACCAACCACATCACCAACCCTAATACCTCTCACTCTCTTCTTTTTTCTACATCAGAGCACCTTACTGCATAACCATACCACTAGGATCATTGTCCATATCTAATATACCATCAAATACAAATACAACCCTTTTAACTCTATATCTAGCAATTTTTTGTTCTTCTATTCTTCTTTTCAATTATTCTTTTTTATTTTTTTTGCCATTGATCAGCCCCCTGCAGCCTGGCTTATTTCTGCGTTTATCACCAAATTTCCAACAAAGCGTCAATCTCTATCATTATACCCTTTCACAACCAATATACCACATTCATCTGTCTTCGAAAGACATATCCTCAAACACCCTCCCTAAAACACTTTTCACACCGTTTATCAATTTCACTCCACCTCCCCTATAGTTTCATTCAATACATCTGGACCCATTTGCCCATTTTTATTTACCTTCTTCTCTATTCATCATCCGCATTTCTGAAGGATAATCATCCTCATTCAGCACCCGAGGTAAAAACTTATAACCCCAACAACAACCAAGAATTATAACCTCTTCCAGTGCATATCCCAATTCATACTATTAATCAGCATAAAACTTCACTCTCTTCCCATAGCCTATGGTCCTCCAATCCTAACACTTTCTTCCTCTATCACCTCTTCACCACAGGTATGACCATGTTGCTAATCCCCTTTATGTTCCCCTTTCCTGATTCTTTCTGATCCTCCCCTATTATTCATCCTATCCAGACGCTCTTTATACACTACACTAACCATACCATCCAGTATCAATCAATGCTCTCACCTCAATACCTCCACAAAAAAATAAACCTTAGATACTCATACCACTCATACATTCCTCCACCTGACCAACCGCAAACACATTCACACCTTAATTCATTCTGTTTATCTTCTTTTGCATCCCAGTTCCCTCTTCTACATATTCTTCATGGAGCAAAGAAAAAGGGGGGGGGGTGTTTGCCCCCCCCCCCCCCCCACTTCCATCTGGTTTAAAAAACCCCTATCCTGCGTGCTCGTTTTCGCCGCGAAGCACATTATCCTCACTTAGAAGCTGTTATACAGCCTGAGTCCTCATAAATATTTGTCCACATTCCTATTCATACTTCCAACTACCTGAACTACCAATCCCTGAACATCCCTCAAACTGTTCCCATTGCCACTTACCAATCACACATCGGCATTTTCACTGTGATTCCCTCCTTCCCTGTTGCCTCCATTACTCCCAACACATAGCCAGCATCACAATGTCACCAAATAATATTAAAACCCACAAAAATATATTTTAGTACACGTATTCCTGGCGACTGAACACACCCCTTCCGAAAAATTGTCCCTCAATCCTCTCACCAACTTTATTCCCCAACACAGAGTTGCCTCACTCTTCACTCCCTGTTGACAATCACGCACCCAGTGATCTATACCTCCGCATCTCTACAACCTTTGCCCTTTGCCGGGTCTGTACAATTCATGGCCATGTGCCCAACTTGTCCACAGCTGAAGCAGGCCCCATTCGCCCATCTACATTCTGAAATCATGTGTCCCAGTTTCCCACACCTGAAACACTTCACCTCTTGGTTTGTTACATTCACGCGACTTCCCATCCCTTGATTATACATACCATTTCCTCTCACATTCACATTTCCACCTACTTGTCGATTAGCATTAGCATTCATACCTCCTACATTCACCTGTCTTTCATCATTTCCTCCACCATAAAAATCTTCTAAGAATTTAACCATGACCTCATAAGGGTTCGCTTTAAGGGCATCTCTGTAAGACTTATACTGGGGTGGCGATGAAGCCCTCTCCTCCATTCCTCTACCACTATGCCTACCACTATACACATCCCTTCTTTCATTCTCATCTCGCTCATTCCCTTCAAATTCTCTATCCTCTACTATCTCTAAAACATCTTCCCATCTCAATCGCTCATTCGCCCATCTCATTTTTTCCTTCCTCCTCGCATTTATATATTCTGCCACCTGAGCTGGAATCGTTTCCAGAAACTTTTTCAATAACCTCTTATTCTCATTCACATCGTCATCCCCAAACTTCTTTCGTGCCAACGTCTCTAGCCTATGTGCATACATATCTAACCTTTCATTCTTACCCCTTCTAGCCTTATCAAAATCATTCACCTTCCTATATTTCACACCACCTTTCACTCTCCTAACCTGATCTAACATTCGCTGCTTCACCACTTCATACTTCGGCTCACCCACACTCACAATAGCCTTATAAAAATCCAACATACGACCCTCAAGAAATTCCCCCAACTCTTTCACCCAAAACACCCTATTATCATCGAACCTTTCTTTACAATACCCCTCGTAATCCTTAAAAAATTCTTCTACATCCTTAGTGCCATATACATTAAATTTATTTATTTTCGGTATATCCCGAATTAGCACACTCCTTTTCACATGCACACTGGCCTCAGACGATTCACTCGACCCAGAGTCACCACCATCACTTACACCTTCATCCGAACTACTGTACAAAGAATCAATACTCTTACTTTTCATTCTTCTTTCATGTCTCCTGTTTTTCGACGTTTTCTTTTTCTTCTTCTCTTTTTTCTCTTTCGGTTTCAGTTTCCCATCATCCTCCTCCACATCAATCAATCCAAGTTTCTCTTGTATCTCAATCTCTTTCTTATGATGTTCTACCCTAGGAGTAGAGGTTCTTTTATTCTTTGCCCCTGCCCCTACCCCTCCATTCAATCCTAGGTCATTCGCAAATCTCTTATTCATTATGTCATCCATTCTGGCCATCATTCTCTCTTCCATTCGTTTCTCCATTTCTTGCATTCCCTCTTTCATTTCTCTCAACTCATCTATCAACGCCTCATTCTCCTCTTCCTTCTTTCGCAACGCTTCTTTCAATCTCTCCACCTCTAAACGCAATTCCTCAGCCGTAGCCATTTTTCCCTTCTCACTCACACCTGCTTCCTTCACTTCCCGTTTATCGCCCCACGTTGGGCGCCAAAATATGTAGTTGTTATAAAAAAAAACGCACAATTGTGAGAGAAGGAGTTGCGGTGTGATAAATTTTGCTGGAAAAGAGGAGCCAAGACAAAACACACAATGTTGAAATTTATTAAATGAAAAAAATGAAATGAAAAAAAATAAACCTGTCTGTCTTTACTTTATTTGGCCGGTGCCAGTCTTCGCAATCGTCAAGAAAACAAAAAAACATATACAATAAATAAAAAAATTAGTTATAAATATTTACAAATGCAAGATACTCAAAAAAATAAAAAAAACTTGTACAAAATCAAATCAAAGAATGATTATACATTCCATTTTTCTTATATGTTAATTATATGTTAAATATTATATTTTATATTTTAAATTATTACAAAACATAAAATCAAGAATATTAATACATAGCAATACAATTATATGTTAAATTTTATATTTTATATTTTAAATTTATTTACAAACATAAAATCAAAGAATGATTATACATTCCATTTTCTTTTATACTTTACATTTGATATTTTATATTTAAATTTATTTACAAACAATGTTCAAGGGACAATTACGGGAGACAATTTTAGTTCAGGGGAAATTTCAGTTCAGGGGACAAATTCAGTTCAGGGGAAATTTCTTCAGGGGAAAATCGCTTCTTCAGATATTTCTTCTTCAGGGGAAAATTTCAATTCAAGGGAAAATTTCTTCAGGGGAAAATCGCTTCTTCAGATATTTCTTCTTCAGGGGAAAATTTCAATTCAAGGGAAAATTTCTTCAGGGGGAAAATTTCAATTCAGGGGAAATTTCTTCAGGGGAAAATCGCTTCTTCAGATATTTCTTCTTCAGGGGAAAACTTCAATTCAAGGGAAAATTTCTTCAAGGGGAAAATTTCAATTCAGGGGAAGGGTTTTGTCCCAGTTTCAGGGGGGAACAATCGGAGAACAGACTCCTCCCACTCTCAGGAGACAATCAAATATCAGGCTCCCAGTATCAAGAAAACCTTGGACATCAGGCTTCTCAGTCTCAGGAACCAATCACGACAATGAAATGATCCTCTTCAAGAAATACGAAGATCAAAAAAGAATAATTCTTCCTATGGATGGGAAAACCCAATCCATCAAAAGAGAAAAAAAGGGATAAGGCTTTAGGGAAGTGTTTTTCAGCAGTAATACAAACGAAAAAAACGATAACACCAAAGCGCATTTCATATATATCTTATAACAGGACTAAAATAATAACAAATAATAATAATGATGGAAAATGATTAATGAAATAATAATAATAATAATAATATATAATAATAATAATAATAATAATAATAATATATAATAAGAAAAATAACAATAAACATAGCAACAATAATAATAAAATATAATAATAATAATTATTAATTGATTTTATAATAATAATAATAATAATAATAATAATAATAATAATAATAATAATAATAATAATAATGATAATAATAATAATAATATAGTAATAAGAATTACAATAATAATAATAAAAACTTGATACATTAAGCTAAAAGCAATAATTAATAATAAAATGATGGTCATAAACAAAAACAATAATAATAAAATAATAATAAATAATTAATAATATAATAAATATATTAATAATTACCTTCACTTCAAAAATTAGAATCTCAGTCAAATTAATGAAATATTTATCAAATCAGAAATTCACACCACCACAGGGTGTTAAAAAAAAAATACAAAACATATATTCCTGCGAAGAAAAGAATAAATATAGTAAGTATTATTAAGAAAATAGAAAAACCACAATCATTCACTTTCAAACCAAAAGTTATGCCAGACGAGCGTGTGGACAGGAAAGTTAGAACCATAGGTAAGAAGGACTGAAGGAAAGGAGGTGAGGATAGGATGTTTATGCCTGATGCCGTCTGGCCACCCACCCTCACTTTCACTCACATTTTATTCCAAAATCTATCAACCTACATTCTTTCGTTCTCTCTCTCTCTTCCTCCCGCTCTCTTTCTCTCTCTCTCTGCAAACAATATAACAGTGCTGACAGCCAGGCAATGTTCCTTGAACTTTGGCTCAATCGCCTGCCTCTCGAAATGCGCCGTTTGATGGCATTAATCAACCCTAGCTCCACGCTAGAAGAGTACGGTCAAATGGCGGACCGTATTCATACCCCTAAATCTGACACTCTTTCGTCTTCTTCTTCTTCTGTGTCAGCTGTTGCTTCTGGGTTTTCACCACCCTCACAATTGAACCCTACTATCACCTCTCTCCATATTGATGCACTTCGTCAGGAGATGACAAGTGCTAACCAGGCACTGAGACAGGAATTTGCTAATTCCAACAGTGCAAACTATCAGTCTCTGTCACAGAGAATGTCTAGACTAGAAGAAACAGTGGCGTCAATGGCAGCAACCTTACAGGCCATGAACATGACGCAACAGACGTCTTTACAGACTCAGCAACGTCCTCAATTTTCGCGTTCATTCTCGCCCCGCAGACCTCGCTCTCCATCTCCTCGTCCTACCACTAACAATCCTGCAGATACTCAACCAGGGGTCTGTTTCTACCACAGGAAATTTGGTGGAGATGGTAATAAGTGTACCATACCGTGCATTAATTCCCATCTGTTCAATACCCAAAATTCCCAGTCGGGAAACTCGTAAGCCAATCAGCGGAATCAGCAGCGGAGGTGGCTACCGTTAACAACTCAAGGCTGATGATTTATGATCCCAATACACGCCAGCATTTCCTTGTGGACACAGGTGCTGAAATCTCACTACTTCCAGCCTCGCCTTCAAATTTTCCTCTTTCTCCTACTGACACCACTCTCCGTGCAGCTAACGGTACGTCCATTAAGGTGTATGGTGAAGGGTCTTGTTCCCTAGACCTTGGGCTTCGCCGTTTTCCCTTGGCTATTTATTGTTGCAGATGTGGCATACCCTATCCTAGGTGCCGACTTCTTAGAACATTTCAACCTCTTGGTTGATATTCGGAATCGACGTTTGCTCGATGGGAATACTGACCTTAAGGTGTCTGGTGTTCTCCAAGTTTTCGCGTTAGGTTCCATTTCCGTTGTCAATTCCGACAATTCTAATCCTTTTCTCAATATGGTTCGCTCAGATTTTCCTGATCTTCTTAGTCCTTGTTCTTCTCTACTGCCTGTCAAACATGATGTGCAACATCATATTGAAACGACAGGACCTCCAGTTTCTGCTCGTGCTAGGCGTCTCGCTCCTGACAGACTTCGCGCGGCACGTGCAGAATTCGAGCATATGCTCGAATTAGGGATTGTCCGTCCTTCTAAATCTGCTTGGGCATCCCCTCTTCATTTGGTCCCTAAACCAAATTCTCTGGATTGGCGTCCGTGCTCAGACTACCGTGCCCTTAATGGTGTTACTGTCCCAGATCGGTACCCAGTCCCGCACATCCAGAGTTTCAACTCTAATATCCATGGCTCCACTATTTTCTCTAAAATCGACTTAGTGAGAGCATTTCATCAAATTCCAGTGGCCGCTCAGGATATCCCAAAGACGGCGGTGATAACGCCCTTTGGGTTATTCGAGTATCTTCGTGTGCCATACGGATTGAGGAATGCCGCCCAAACGTTCCAACGTTTCATAGACACGGTACTTCGAGGCCTACCCTTTTGTTGGGTTTATATCGACGATATTCTGATAGCCAGTACTTCAGCAGAGGAGCATGAAGACCATCTCAAAGCTGTCTTCACCCGTCTAAATGAGTATGGTATCAGAATAAACGCCGATAAATGTGTCTTTGGAGTGTCCTCTTTGACATTTTAGGCCACACTGTTACAGCAGAAGGCATAACACCTTTCGAAGATCGTGTTTCTGCAATTCGTGAATTTCCATTCCCCGAAACTCAGCGAAACCTTCGACAGTTTTTGGGAATGGTTAATTTTTATCATCGGTTCATCCCACGGGCAGCCGCTTTACTTGCACCACTTTCTTCACTTATTAAGCCCAAGAAGCGAGGGTTGTCCACCAAAATTCCTTGGACGCCGGAAACTCGTGAGGCATTTATTGCCACGAAAAATGCTCTTGCGGACAGTACTCTCCTTATGCATCCAAAAGAGGACGTACCGACTCGTATACAGGCCGATGCATCCAATTTTGCAATAGGGGGAGTGCTACAGCAGCTTCAAAACGAGCATTGGGTTCCCCTTGCATTTTTCTCTAAAAAACTCCAACCGGCTGAGACCCGGTATAGTACCTTCAGCCGTGAGCTCCTCGCCATTTACAAAGCGATCCGGCATTTTAGGTATTTCTTGGAAAGTTCGGGAATTCCATGTTCTGACCGACCACAAACCGATAATTTTCGCCATTAAATCACGTCATGAACGTCATAATCCGCGTGAAGCTCGACATATGGAGTATATCGCCCAGTTCACTTCTGATATAAGGCACATTTCAGGAGTGGACAACGATACTGCGGATGCTCTGTCGCGAATTCATGTGGATTCCATCTCACCACTTACATCTTTGGATTATGAAGCTTTGGTCGAGGCTCAGGAATCGGAAAATCAGAAAGTATTTCGCTCTCAGATGACACATCTCTCCAGCTGAGACGAATTACGCTTCCGAATGTGTCCAAACCAGTTCTTTGCGACCTTTCAACAGGTTCTCCTCGTCCTTTAGTTCCACAGTCTTTTCGTAAAATTGTTTTTCTTACTTTGCATTCTTTATCACATCCTGGGGTAAAGGCTTCACAAAAGTTAATTTCTTTTATGTTTTGTTTGGCCAGGCATCAACCCTTGTGTGAAAAATTGGACCCGTGCATGTTTTTCCTGCCAAAAACACAAGGTCCATAAACACACCAAAGCTCCTCTCGGAAAATTCCTTCCTCCTTCGGAACGTTTCGATAAGGTTCATATTGACCTTGTCGGGCCGCTTCCTCCTTCAGAGGGATTTTCTTATCTCCTCACCTGCATTGATCGCTTTACCAGGTGGCCGGAAGCTATTCCACTTCCGGATATCAAAGCCGAGACCGTTGCGAAAGCTTTTGTCTTTCATTGGATCTCGCGTTTTGGTGTGCCTTCCACCGTCACCACTGATCAAGGCAGACAGTTCGAGTCATTTCTTTTTAGAAGACCTTTTTTAAATGACACTACCTAGGCACTTCTCGAGTGCGCTATAACTTACCAGCTCACCATCCTGTCGTCGAACGCGAATTATGAACGGTTCCATCTGATAACAATGTAAAAGCATCCCTTGCTTGTGCAATGGAACATGAGAAATGGACATGAGTTTTGCTGTTAGTTCTCGTAGGAATTCGATCCTCCCTTAAATCAGATCTCAACTCCACTTCTGCAGAGCTGATTTATGGAACCTCTTCGTCTTCCTGGCGAGTTCTTTGACAACACTAGTCCTCCTCCTGTCGATCATAATTCCTACTTTCTAGTCGAAGATAATGCGCTTCCTCCAGGAAAGCCTACTTTCGACTCGGTCCAACACAATCCATTCTTATATTCCTTCTGAGCTTACTTCTTGTTCTCATGTTTTCGTTCGTATTGACTGTCACAAAAGGCCTTTCTCACCCAAGTACGAATGTCCCTTTCCAGTTCTGCAACGTTCACTAAATTTCTTTACTGTCCAACGACCAGGTAGAGAGGAAGTCATTTCTATCAATAGACTAATACGTGCCTTTTTGGAATCAGAACTGTCCGATGACATAGATCTTATTCCTCCTTCTCCAGGTGTTTTTCTTCCTGTGTCTCATACTCCATACTCCGGTTCCTGAACCTACCGTCCCGGTTTTTTCTCCTTCATTACCTCAAGTTTCAAGTCTTCCTGACGTCTTACCTTTTCCATCGGTTCCTCCTTCCTGTTGTATCCTACCTCAATCTTCCGACTCACGACTGGCGCCTCAACCTAAGAAGTCTGCCTTACGACAGACACCTCGAAGTACCCCTCTTCAGGTGTTTTCCAGCTCAACCCTGCACCTTTTCGAGATATGGCAGGCCCTTTGGGCACCTCAAAGGTATCCTTCGTGATCTGTAGTCTGACTCTGCCATCATCTCTAGGGGGAATATACTGTAGGGTTCACCCGTCGGCACGACTTGTGAGGTCTGTTTGGTTGTGTGTTGTATTGAGGTTAATCTTATGATCCTGTTTAGTGTTCCTGTTAACTAGCTATTTTATTGTTTAACTGTGATATAGTTGTAAAATGAGATCCTATAGGAGCCTCCCTAGGCTTCGTGACCGCGATTCCTAGTTGTTTGTTTGTGTGAGCCGTAGCACCAAAGCTTAGTTCGTTCTCCTGTTAGTTAGACAAAACGCACGTCAATATGGCAGCTCTCCTACTAACTTCATGTAGTTCTTCTTTGTTTCCATACACTGTTTATTCACTTTCAGACTACTGTTTCTAACTTACATCTCTATACTAAATGTATTAAACGTTACTAATTTCTCTTTTCTTCATTCCCAGCAACCGGGTTATAATTAAGAACCTTACCGAGATTAATTACATTTTATTTCAAACAAAGTTCTCCCTCCATAAAGGACCTTTCAAAACCACTCCGATTTAATACATCCCTGATATTATTTAAATCTTAATCATGATTAGACATCTTAATTAGCCAAATTATTATTATAAGAACTATAAGAACTCATTTAATTTGGATTCGGAAGACCTCTAATATTGCTCATGTATGGATCTCACCTTAAGACGATTTTATCTGTACCCTGTGATTATCAAATCTATATGACTTTCTGAAAATTCTTTTTTTTAACTGAAAAAGTTCTTAAGGCTGCTAATAACAAACTTGTATTGGAGCTTTCCTACATCTTATATTTGTCTAATCATTTTATATATATCCTTCATTTACTTAAATTACAAATTTACTAATGTTATAAATTGAACTAATATATTAATCATAAACCTAATTGTTACCCAGCCTACTGAACATTGTAAATAATAATTTATTAATTTTTGTTATTCAATACAATACTTATATTACTAATAGTTATAATTAGCTTCTTCTCCTTGTGTGTATTTAACAAATTAACAGTAACATATAAGATCAAATAAAAACTTTGAAAATAAATATTAAATTAATATTATGATTAACAGCAATCCACAAACATAAAAGGTCGAGTAGACTCGTTTCCTCCACACTTCTATAATTGTATAACCTTTAGAGCTATATTATATAAAAAATAATTATATATATATATTATATATAATATTAATATATATATATCTATTTAACTATTATTTCGTTTAAAAATAGTACTATATATATATTATGTTATATATATAAACTTAAAAAATATATATATATTAGAATATATATCTATATATATATCCCTGATTATTATTATTTTAAAAGCTAATTTTACACTTTAAATTTTTGACTGTGTCCCGTAGATCCTCTTGCGGTAACTATTAACAAACCTAGATAAGTTACCAAACCAAATCTAAGACCTTTCAAATGATGCACTGCTTGCGGGATTGCATTTAAAGTTTCTCTCCGTTGATGTTTCTATATGGGGAAAATTTCTGCGAATCTGTTATAATCACTCAGAACTAAAAGCATGTAATATTTCTTGTTTGAGAACAATAAATAATCTTTAAGATTATATCGCTCACCACTATATTATCAGTTTATAGTGTTTGTATTGATGGAAACATGTGAGTGAATGCACTAGCGCTGATTGTGTTTTATAAATTGTTAATGTTTTTTATTCTTTCAATGAAACCTAATGTAGTATATCATAATAAAATAAATTATTTGAATACCAAATTTAAATTTCAACCTATATAAGACAAGCTAATTTAAAAGTCCCTAAGCCATTGAAACCGTGTAAGTTGACAACAGACAATCGGAAAAAAAGAATGAGTAGTCCATGTGAATAATTAAAATGACCAGAACCTAAGTTTACATGATAGCGAATCGAGTTCAATATAAATAACAATATTATGACCAATCATACAAACTCAAGTTGCCCGTTACTCATATTCGAATTATCATTCATCAAATTTTTTCCCGCATTATCAAACACTATTATGCGAAGCTAAAATGTCAGCCCAAGGCTCTCTGTTGTTAAACAACGAATACACTCTCTTTATAGAAAGGTTAAAGATCTTTTGACCTTAGTGAAAAAACATCAGCGGAAACATGATAAAGCTCAAATCAAGAAGAATCTGGATGGAAAATTAGACAGGTTTTTATTGATATCTCTGCATGTATTTTTGGGACATAATAAGAACCCTTGGGCATACGTGATAGAATGGTAACTGCAAAATAGAAACTGTGAACAGTTACATATTATATGAATTTGCTCTACAAATGAAAAAGTCCCAATAGAGGACAGCTTATCTTAACGAGTCAGAGATTAAAATTGCAACCTAAAAGATCTATTATCCAGTTTCAATATACAAAATCGCTATAAAAGAGAAAAGGCTTAGATATGATTAGGGTTGGGAAAAAAACCGTTTTTTTCAAAATCGTGTTTTTTTCATGAAAAAAAACATGTTTTTTTCATGTTTTTCGTTTTTTTCCAGTTTTTTCGTCTTTTTTTCATTAAATGTATTTTAAAAATATAAAGGGGCATAATATGATATTTCACTTGAATATTTTCATTTTCCAAATATAAGGATACTTGAAATATATATGCAAATATTCTCCATTATGTATTAATCAAAATAGGGCAGAACATACCTTTCTCGTATATTTTTATCAATTGTTATTCTCTTACAATTATTTATAACAAAGTAGGTTGCTAGTTCCTGAACAGAACTGCAGTTTTGTAGGCTATCTACTTACTAATTTAACTATGTATTTTTACATTTGTATCATAGAATCATATTTATAATTTACTTTTAAATAATTATAATGTATTCCTGAAATACAAAATAAATAGAGAATCAGTGTGGGGACGTCAAAAGTGACTTGCAAAAAAGAAATAAAAAAATATTGAAATTAAATTATAATAACTAAAGATGTCATAATATTATATTGAAAGCAGGATTGAGTGAATGACTATATATTAAATTTTGGCACTTTGGTAATATCAACATTGATTCACTAATCCACTAGTCCCACTAACTCCCCAAGTATCCCAGTCCTACTTGTGTGAGCTACTGTATCTACTGTAACTGAACTCGAGAGTTATCACTGGCTCATTCAGCGCTGATACAGCACACAATTTAATTTTGATATAGAAACTGATAAAGATTGAAAATATAAATCTCGTATAATTACTAAGTAAAGTGAAAATATACCTACGCTACAGGTGCCAAGATGCTAGACGAGGATAAAAAAACAAGACTTCTATACTGAATATGAAATATTGCATCCCCAACATAATATACCTCATCCTAACATATACAAATAAGAGCAATTATATTTTTCAGAATTTCCTAGTTCTAGATTTTTTAGCAATAAATACTAGTTTTGCAGACGTCTACACAAACAAAATTATATCTCATTGCAGGGCCTTTGGTGAGAAATCCTAAAACACATATAATTGATTTGCCGTTAGAAAGTACAGTAACACAACGACTTTTTGTACGTGGCATTTCTACATTATGTTAACTAATGTTCCATAAACATTCTTACTGAAAAGCTGAAAACAGGGTAAGAAAATTATTAATTAAAGGATAAATCAAAATGCAAATAGGTACAGCAATAACAAAATCCAGAAAATAATAATAAAAATATGGAAAACTTTATATATATGGAATCCAAATTAAACATAAACTTCAGAGGCTTTCCACTCATGCGTATCCAGCAAATTGAACCAAACACATGATCCAAATTAGAGCATTCTTTGCTAAAATTATAATATAATGTTCAAACATGTAAATTCCACAACTTATGAAAAAAAAAAACGAAAAAAAACATAAACGAAATTACGAAATTTTTCAGGCTGTGTGTTTTCATGAAAAAAACCGTTTTTTCTAGAAAAAAAACGAGCTTGTGAGTATTTTTTACCTTTCCCCAACCCTAGGATATATGAATTAGCAACAAGTAATTACGTATAAAAAATTGTTTTGAGTTTACCAACTAATATTTAATACGGATGTAACTTCAGAGTCATCACAGTGGAGTAGTAACTCAACTTCTCACCCTTATATCTTCCCACTTCCTTCCTTTTCTCTTTCCCTCTACATACAAGCCCCCACTAACTTAAATATTATACATAAAAAACAACATAATGATCGATAATTCCATCCGCAGATCAATGACCAGTGTCCGAGCGCTGCAAAAACATATCATAATCTAAAAGATAAATGATAGTTGGCAAAGCCAAATACCCATAAAACTACAACTGTTACAACCTTTGTTCGTTTCATACGATCACGCAGAACAAACGCTGTGGGAATAGGATATACAGAAATGTGTAAGTTACTAGTTAAATAGTAGTTATCTTAGGTGTTATGGTACGGTTGTGATTCCGGGTCTCTACTCCGCCGTAAGAAGTAGTATGATTTGCTAGATATGAGCGGAAAAAGTAAGGTGAACTCATGTGGACATCTAGAATATAGTCATATGATGATACCAACAATACAAAATGCCTAATAGGAGCAATCACCATCGCTTCTAAATGGGATTAGCCTTTACATCTTCTCCCTGTCTTTTAGTCGTCTCTTACGACACGCTATGAAACATACTAGTAAATGGGTTCTTGTCATCCCCTAAATTAGATGAATGCCCCGCTCATACAAGTATATATTATATATATTATATATATATATATTAATATATTATATATATATATTATTAAATATATAATATAATATATATTAAAATATATTATATAATATAATTTATTTATTTATAAAGGTACTAGGAACCCCCTATAGGTATAATATAATATAAATGAGATAAATAAATAGAAAACATAAATATATATAATATATAAATACCCAATATCCTACTATATATCATTTATTTAGCGCCTATAGAATATAATAACATAACCTGGTGTGCAGGAGCGAGTCCAGAGTTTTTGAACAACCATGATTAAATCACCCACTCCCGCACATATGATACCCACACACACAATTTTTTATTTTAGTGGGTATATCTATGAGAGCGACAAATCAAAAGGTGTCATACTTTTCTTGTTAACAAGACTTCCTGTTCTAAGGTCTTAACGCGAATATATTCTTCCGAGAGCTTTTCGAAATAATTTGTGAGATCTATCCAAACAAATCCGATGAGGAAGAATGATGTTAGTGATCAAAAGTAAGAGCTTGAACATTTCTTTAAATTAAGGAATAGGGAAGAACGAATGTGGGCATTGATTTTGGCCATCGCCCATCTAACAAAGCGAAACTAGCTCCTGTTACATTTATCTTGCTGAATATGTCAAAAGGACACGGAGAGCTGCTGATAAATAAGAAGATATACAAATTCAAAAGGTTGTTATCAGATCCTATAGTTAAACCCTCGGAACCTTTATTTCCTTCTCATCCACATAAAGTACAGTAATTTAGTTGAATTTATCATATAAGATAAGAAACTTTAAACATTTACATCACTCTAACCTTGTCTTTCGAATAATATGAGATACCTATAATTATAGCAATATGGCGACTTTTCCCTATGAACCCAAAATTCCACAGCATGTTACTTATGATCTCATACAACCGATATATATTTTTTTTTTTTACAGCTCCGGTCCTTCCTATTTTAAAGATTCGATGTCAAAAATCGGTCAAGTCATCTCGCATGCCAATATTGAAGAACAAGTACCAAAAGACAATTGTAATGACAATTCACATGAATATCCTAATTTAAGAAAGTGTAGCCAATACATTAGACCAATAAGGAAAAAAACTTTTTTTTTTGATTTTAAACTTTTTCAACCCCACCTACCTCAAATTACACACTTTTTCAAAAATATATATAAAACCAAAAGTGGTATTCTTCTATCGCATTGATTCTCGTGCCCAATACCTTTATTACCGACCAAAAGCGACATATTCCAGAAAAACATTTGCAGACCTAGCCCAGTGAAGCCTCCCTCGGTTATAACAAGGAGAAGTATCGAACCTTTATGATTTATGTTATAGAACACCTAAACATAATCAATTGCATTTATTGGTCTAGTAGCCTTCCAGTGATATTATTAATAGTTGACAAATATTAGGGAGTAATGGCTCTCAAAGTAAGTTAATATTCAAATTGTCATTAATAAATATTATATATAAAATATATTATTATATATTAAATTAATTATAAATATAATTAATATAATATATTATATATAATATATATATATATATATATATTAATAAAATATATATATATATTATAAATATATTATATAGTATAATATATATATATCCGTTAAAGCTAATAATATATATATAATAGGAGTATGCTACTATTTAGTGATAAATAGCAGTATAGTTAGATGACTTGTATGGCGGGCATCTCTATTGTAGGGATGCAAGAATAGCCCAGCCTCTACCGCTATGTTTTGCTGTTGTTCTGTAAGAGACGGACCTATAAGACAGGGAGAGAGTAGCTATTCTTGAAGCGATGCGGATTGCCTCCCATGTAGCGCATTTGTTTGTTGGGTATATCCATGACATTCAGTGCCCAATGCGTTCACCTCTTTTTCGCTCATATTCCACACACTTCTTCTACGCCTGAGGGAAGTAGGAGACCCGAATCACAACCGAAACCATAAAAAACCACTAAGAAACTCACTATATTCACAGACAACAAAACACCTACGGTACTTATAACCTATATTCCCAACAGCAAGGTTTGTTTCTGCGTGTCTGATTAGATAACTCCTAAGACTAAAGGGACAGTTAAGTCTAGTGAAGTTGTCCATAATACGCCCAACTATCAGTGTCGTACTTGATTAAAATACTGTTTTCCTGACAACAACCTCGCACACATAAGGTCATTGATCGCCGGAGCATAAAGAATTATCGGAAGGGATCATCCCTATTGCGTTCTTTCTTATAAGATAAGTGAGTGCAGGGGCTTGTATTGTAGAGGAAAGAAGAAATAAGAGCCAGGTAGGAGTGGAAGAATTAATGCTAGAAGTGTGTTAAGCGTGAGCTCTTCAATGATGGCTCTGAAGTTATCATCCGAGAAAATATCTCTAGGGATAAAAGCTCAAACATGTTTTTCATACGTAAGATGCGTGCCACAATAAAACTAGCGCGCGCAAAAAAAAACAAAGGCTCAGTTATAATTAATTCCGAGAGAAAAACGGTTTTTTTCAGAAAAAAAAAGCGAGCAGCGTCTCTGAAAGAAAACAAGCGAATAACTCTCTTCTATCTCAATGCTTAATAACCTCGCAATATTACATGTTTGATAGCAATAGGTATTATATGATAATTTAGTCAGATATAATGATCTACTTATATATTCCCTTATATTGCCTTATTTTTATTTGTGAGATAACTTAATGTTTAGTTCTCTCAATTTTCCAATCAAGTATGATAACAATTCCATGAGTTGTGTGCAAAATTTTATGGGTGTGTTTTCCATATTTTATTTTATATTCTGTAGATTTATATTCATAATATCTTTGTATATGGCCTCATTTAATAGTTTTTTACCTATCTGTTTCGGAGCACTGCCGCAAAAGTATCATAATATATCAATTATCAAAATCTAGCATTTCGTAAATGTCTCGACGGTGACAACAAAAAAGTCTTTTAAAAAACTTAGTCTTCACAAATTAGTGAGCCAATGTAGCCTTTCTAAGGGACACATATTAAATAGGCTAGTGCGAAAAGAGCCACTCCCAATGCACAATATTACATTAAACTCTTCTGCTTGCTTGTTAATGAGCGATATGTTCAAAAACTAAATGGGGGTAATTATTATTTGCTCTACTATCATTAATCTCACACGAAATTTCAGGAAAATGCCAACTGAGAGCATCGAAGTGTGTGGAGTGATAAAGTGCACCACTCCAGGAAGCTTGTCACTTAAGAGTCTCCTATCCACTTTATAGATACACTTGTACACCTCCTTCTCTCACATATTCCAGACCCCGTTCTAAAATTTTTCATTTCTATACACTTTATCGTTATACTATTCATTTAAACGAGTCTGTGATGAAAAAAAAAAAAATATGTGCAAAAGAATCTATGCAAAAGATTTCTTCAAGAATAACATATAAAATCTGAAAATCAACATTTCTCAATGACGAAATAATCAATGTGCTAACAATATTAAGTCGAGAAAAATATAAATATAAACATACTCTTAGTATGTATAGACTAGCGGATACTATCGCCGGAGTTGATGGAGTTATCTAGTGAAAGCTTATAATCAAGAAAGTTTATATTCCAATAAGACCAGCAACCTAAACAATATAATATCTAGCACTTTAACAAGTCTCGCACCCCACAACCGCATTTAAACTGGAGCGTTGACAAGTCTGTGCCAATATAGAATTAATCCTTCTATTTCAATATTTTTATTTTTATTTCTCTATCAATTTGCAAGTCATTCATACTTAATATCTTTAATAGTAACATCTATTACTCTAAAATCTATATAAATTAACCCAATATATCTGATTAAATATTATTCCTTGAAAAGCGCTATATATTATTAAACCTAGTGAACAAAAAATTTGCCATTTATATACAAATGAGATAAATTGTGATATATCTTATAGTTAAACATAGTATATATTCAGAGGCAACTACTATATATCCATTCAAGTAACAGCGAGGACAATGACGAGACCTTACTGTAAATGTAACGAAACAAATTGGATAGTATAAGAGTAATAAGGAAATTACTGTCTTTTGTGACTATATAATGTGATTTATTATTCTATAGATAAAATATATGTCTTAATTTCGATAGACCCTGTAATACTCTGTTAAATATTATATATCCTTGTGAATGAAAAGAATTATTCAACCCGATAGAATTAATCTAATATTAGTATTAAGGCCACCTATATGAGTTTCTTATATGTAAAATACCACTATAATATATAACAAAAAATACAAGATATTATCACCAAACACCTTGTGAGCGAGAAAATTATAAGAGCGAAAATAAAAGCGAGTGTGAGAAAAAATAGACCACAAATTGATTTTTTTCATATGATAGAGACCCACAACCAGCTGATTTGAAAAAAACGCTTTTTTTCCCAACCCTAAGTCAATATCTAGCGCTTTATCTCTTGTTTATAGCGATTTGTATATCTGAAACTGCGTATGATCTTTTTAGGTTTCAATTTTAATCTCTGACCTCTGTAGATAAGCTGTCCCTTTATTGGACCTTTTCATTGTAGTAAGCAAATCATTAATAATATGAATAACATGTCACAGTTTCTATTTGTCAGTAGTTATTACCAAATTATCTAATACACTGAATAACAGGGTAATTTAATTAGTCCAAATAATACAATGTACAAGATATCAATAAAAATAAACCTGTCAATTAATTTTCCATCCAGATCTTCTTGATTTAATAGAGTAACTTAATATTTATACATGTTTTCCGCGCTAGATGTTTTTCCACGAAGTCAAAAGATCTTTACCTTTCTATAAAGAGAGTTATCTGTAACAAAAGGAAGCCTTGGGTTGACATTTTGAAATAAGACCCCTTGAAAGCAAATTAAAAAATTTGATGCAATGATATTCGAAATGGTCGGCACTTGAGTTGTATGCATTAATAAAATATTAATATTGAATCGATTGCCTATATGTTAACTAGATTCTGTCATTAATTATTCACATGGACTACCATCATTTTTTCGATTGTCTGTTGTCAAGTTATAGGTTTAATCTTAGGCACGTTTCAATTTCAAAGCATTAAAAAATATGTTGAAATATTAATATTATTATACATTATTTTCATTTAGAATAAAAAAGCATACATTAATAAAACACATCAGCGCAAGTGCATTCACCCATATGTTTCCATCAGTACAAATATATAACAACTGATAATATATGGAGAACGATATAATCTTAAAGCATTATTTATTGTTTCCAAACAGAAATAACCATGCTTTAGGTTCTGAGTGATTATAACAGCTATTCGCAGAAATTTTCCCCATATAGAAACATCAACGGAGAGAAACTTTAAATGCAATTCCGCAAGCAGTGCATCATTTGAAAGGTCTTAGATTTGGTTTGAATTATTTATTTTTGTTACAGTTACCGCAAATATACGCACAGTCAAAAATTTAAAAAGTCTAAAATCGACCTTCCCTAATATATATATATATATATATATATATAAGTATATATATATATATTATATAATTTAATATATATATATAATATATATAATTATATATATATAATATATATATATATATATAATAATATATAATAGAAGGTGAGCGAATCAGTCTACTCGACCTTCTATCTTTGTGATTGCTGTTAATTAGTATAATTTAATATTTATTTTTAAAGTTTTTATTTGATCTTATATGTTCAAAATATTCTTTCAATTACACACAAGGAGAATGAAAGCTAAATTATAACTATTAGTAATATAATAAGTATTGAATAACAAAAATTAATAAATTATTATAAATGTTCAGTAGGCTGGGTACAAATAGGTTTTATGATCATAAGCAAATTAAACAATAAATAAATTGTAATCTGATAAATGAAGATATTATATTGATTAGACAAATATATATGTAAATAGTCATACAAGTTTGTATTGCCACACTCAAGAACTTTTTCAAGTTAAAAAAAAGAAATCAGAAAAAGATCACTAATAGAAGATATCACAGGGTACAGATAAAATCGTCTTAAGGTGAGATCCATACATGAGCAATATTAGAGGTTCTTCCGAAATCCAAATTTAAATGAGTTCTTATTAGTTCTTATAAATTAAAAATTTTGGATAGGTTAAGTCTAATCATGATTAAGATTTAAATAATATCAAGATGAAACAGAGCCACTTCTTCCAGCTATTCCAATATGAAAACTTTGTTAAAATAAAAATGTTAATTAATCCTAAAGGTTACTAATTAATAAAAACCTTGCCTGCGGGAAGGAAGCAAAAGATAAATTAGTAACGAAAATTAAATAGTAGTAAGTTAGAAATGACTAAAAGAAACTACATAAGAACAGTGTATGGAAAAAGCAAAGAGAACTTACATGAAGTATAGTAGAGAGCTGCCGACAGAGGTCGCGGTCTCAAAGCGAGAACGTAACAAGCGGGTGCTACGGGTTCTCAACAACAAAACAAACAATAGGAATGGGCAGACCCCTAGGAGGCTCCTAAGGAATCCTTTACAACCTATCACAGTTAAACAAAAATAGCTAGTTAAAGAATACTAAACCAGGATCCATAAGATTACCTCAATACAACACACAAACAACAACCTCAACAAGTCAGTGCCGACGGGCAAACCCCTACAGTACTCCCCCTAGAGATGATGGCAGGGTCAGAGGACAGATCACAAAGGATACCTTTGAGGTGCCCGAATGGGCCTGCCATATCTCGAAAAGGTGCAGGGCTGAGCCGGAAAACAAACCTGAAGAGGGGTACTTCGAGGTATCCGTCGTAAGGCAGACTTTTTAGGTTGAGGCGCCAGTCGTGAGTCGGAAGATTGAGGTAGGATACTGGAAGGAGGAACTGATGGGAAAGGTAAGACGTCAGGAAGACTTGAAACTGGAGGTAATGAAGTAGAAGAAACCGGAACGGTAGATTCAGGAACCGGAGTATGAGACACAGGAAGAAAAACACCTGGAGAAGGAGGAACAAGATCTATGTCATCGGACAGTTCTGATTCCAAAAAGGCAGGTTTTAATCTATCAATGGAAATGACTTCCTCTCTACCTGGTCGTTGGACAGTAAAGAATTTTGGTGAACGTCGCAGGACCGGAAAGGGACCTTCGTACTTGGGTGAGAAAGGCCTTTTGTGACAGTCAATGCGAACGAAAACATGAGAACAAGAAGTAAGGTCAGAAGGAATGTAAGAATGGATTGTTGTTGGACGAGTCGGAGTAGGCTTCCATGAGGAAGCGCATTTCTTCAGACGAGAAACGTAGGAATTAGGATCGACAGGAGGAGGACTAGTGTTGTCAAAGAACTCACCAGGAAGACGAAGGGTGGTTCCATAAACCAGCTCTGCCGAAGTGGAGTTGAGATCTGATTTAAGGGAGGACCGAATTCCTAAGAGAACTAATGGCAACGCTTCTATCCAATTCTCGTGTTCCATGGCACAAGCAAGGGATGCTTTTAACTGACGATGGAACCGTTCGATAATTCCGTTCGAGACAGGATGGTAGCTGGTGGTGCGCACTCGAGAAGTGCCTAGTAGTGTCATAAGGTCTTTAAAAAGAAATGACTCGAACTGTCTGCCTTGATCAGTGGTGACGGTGGAAGGCACACCAAAACGCGAGATCCAATGAAAGACAAAAGCTTTCGCAACGGTCTCGGCTTTGATATCCGGAAGTGGAATAGCTTCCGGCCACCTGGTAAAGCGATCAATGCAGGTGAGGAGATAAGAAAATCCCTCTGAAGGAGGAAGCGGCCCGACAAGGTCAATATGAACCTTATCGAAACGTTCCGAAGGAGGAAGGAATTTTCCGAGAGGAGCTTTGGTGTGTTTATGGACCTTGTGTTTTTGGCAGGAAAAACATGCACGGGTCCAATTTTTCACATCAGAGTTGATGCCAGGCCAAACAAAACGTGAAGAAATTAACTTTTGTGAAGCCTTTACCCCAGGATGTGATAAAGAATGCAAAGTAAGAAAAACAATTTTACGAAAAGACTGTGGAACTAAAGGACGAGGAGAACCTGTTGAAAGGTCGCAAAGAACAGGTTTGGACACATTCGGAAGCGTAATTCGTCTCAGCTGGAGAGATGTGTCATCTGAGAGCGAAATACTTTCCGATTCCTGAGCCTCGACCAAAGCTTCATAATCCAAAGATGTAAGTGGTGAGATGGAATCCACATGAATTCGCGACAGAGCATCCGCAGTATCGTTGTCCACTCCTGAAATGTGCCTTATATCAGAAGTGAACTGGGCGATATACTCCATATGTCGAGCTTCACGCGGATTATGACGTTCATGACGTGATTTAATGGCGAAAATTATCGGTTTGTGGTCGGTCAGAACATGGAATTCCCGACCTTCCAAGAAATACCTAAAATGCCGGATCGCTTTGTAAATGGCGAGGAGCTCACGGCTGAAGGTACTATACCGGGTCTCAGCCGGTTGGAGTTTTTAGAGAAAAATGCAAGGGGAACCCAATGCTCGTTTTGAAGCTGCTGTAGCACTCCCCCTATTGCAAAATTGGATGCATCGGCCTGTATACGAGTCGGTACGTCCTCTTTTGGATGCATAAGGAGAGTACTGTCCGCAAGAGCATTTTTCGTGGCAATAAATGCCTCACGAGTTTCCGGCGTCCAAGGAATTTTGGTGGACAACCCTCGCTTCTTGGGCTTAATAAGTGAAGAAAGTGGTGCAAGTAAAGCGGCTGCCCGTGGGATGAACCGATGGTAAAAATTAACCATTCCCAAAAACTGTCGAAGGTTTCGCTGAGTTTCGGGGAATGGAAATTCACGAATTGCAGAAACACGATCTTCGAAAGGTGTTATGCCTTCTGCTGTAACAGTGTGGCCTAAAAATGTCAAAGAGGAAACTCCAAAGACACATTTATCGGCATTTATTCTGATACCATACTCATTCAGACGGGTGAAGACAGCTTTGAGATGGTCTTCATGCTCCTCTGCTGAAGTACTGGCTATCAGAATGTCGTCGATATAGACCCAGCAAAAGGGGGGTAGGCAGCGAAGTACCGTGTCTATGAAACGTTGGAATGTTTGGGCGGCATTCCTCAATCCGTATGGCACACGAAGATACTCGAATAACCCAAAGGGCGTTATCACCGCCGTCTTTGGGATATCCTGAGCGGCCACTGGAATTTGATGAAATGCTCTCACTAAGTCGATTTTAGAGAAAATAGTGGAGCCATGGATATTAGAGTTGAAACTCTGGATGTGCGGAACTGGGTACCGATCTGGGACAGTAACACCATTAAGGGCACGGTAGTCTGAGCACGGACGCCAATCCAGAGAATTTGGTTTAGGGACCAAATGAAGAGGGGATGCCCAAGCAGATTTAGAAGGACGGACAATCCCTAATTCGAGCATATGCTCAAATTCCGCATGTGCAGCTCGAAGTCTGTCAGGAGCGAGACGCCTAGCATGGACAGAAACTGGGGGTCTTGTCGTTTCAATATGATGTTGCACATCATGTTTGACAGGCAGTAGAGAAGAACAAGGACGAAGAAGATCAGGAAAATCTGAGCGAACCATATTGAGAAAAGGATTCGAAATATCGGAATTGACAACGGAAATGGAACCCAACGTGAAAACTTGGAGAACACCAGACACCTTAAGGTCGGTATTCCCGTCGAGCAAACGTCGATTCCTAATATCAACCAAGAGGTTGGAATGCATCTAAGAAATTGGCACCTAGGATAGCGGTATGCCACATCTGCAACAGATGAATACCCAACGAGAAGCGCGGCGAAGGCCAAGGGCTAGAACATGGACCGATTTCACCATTAGGACCTTAATGGACGTTACCATAGCTGCACGGAGGTAGTGTCAGCTAGGAGAAAGCAGGATAATTTTTAAAGACGAGCGCTGCTATAAAGCATACTTTCCGCTCCGGGTGCGCTCGACTAGAAAAAACGCTGCGCGGGTTGGTGGATCGTAAAATCATCAGCCTTGATTGTTCACTGTAGCCACGCTCAGCTGCTGATTCCGCTGATTGGCTTACGAGTTTCCCAGTTGGGAATTTTTTGGGTAGTAAGCAAATGGGAATTAGTGCACGGAATGGTACACTTCTTAGTCAGAGTGCACCAAACCTTACTTGTGGAAGAAACGAGACCCCTGGTTTGAGCCATCAGCAGGATTGTTGTGGAGTATATTTATATAGGACGAGTATAAGAGATAATGTGAGAGTCTAAGATACGGTCGCTGTAGGACGTAAGATGAGAATGGAAACGCGAATAATTCGAGACGTTGCTGTAGTAAGGTCTATGTAAAAGACGCTCAATGTTGCCGTTTAATATTTCATAGGCATAGTAATAATGCGTCGGCTGTCCATTGAAGCCATTTAGCTCTTCTCCTAAGTGAGTCTAGTTAATATCCTTCTATAGTGACAGTACAGAATTGATATATATAGCTTCTTAGCACTATGGATATATAGCAAATAATTCCATGTCTCATTGACCTGGTTATACAACTTGTCATACTCCTGACGAAGTGCAGCATATGGAGAGAGTGTAATATTATAGTGGTATATATATATATATATATATATATATATACGGTATATACTATTATATATATATCTTTCAACAAATGTAATTAAAATGAGCTTAATAAACATTCACTAAGTAAAAGAGTTATAATTTCTAATATTTTTCATTTTGTTTACTATTTTTACATGCAATTATTCTGAAAAAAAAAATTTTTTTTTTGAAAAAACCCAAGTGGGCAAAATAATGAGTTTTTCAAGTTTTTTTTTTTAAAAAAAAACCCAGGTGGGTTTTTTTCGGGTCGGCCCCACTCATAAGATGCTAGGTATAATAAATCACGAACTGTTGTTTCACGAGGCAAGTAAGTTAAAATAAACTGTTTATAGCTATGTTAGGGACTAGTATATTGTGCACAATGTTGGGCCCTTCAAATTTAAGGAAAGACATGATATGCTTGAGAGAGTGCAACATAGTAGCAACAAGGATGATTCTGGGTTTGAGGGTAAGAACTATGAGAGGCTGGAGTTAAGGATATTTTCTGTAAAAAGGCAATTTCTCAGACAGGACATGATACAAGTCTACAAAAATTACATCTATTTGATAATACAGAGACCAAAATTTTTCATAGCTATAGTAGACAATGGACAGGAGACCAGGGGACACCAGTAACAAAATTATGAAGAAAGCATGTTCATCCTGAATATAGAAAGCAGTTTCTTTCAGTAATAAGGTTCGTTAATTTTTAGAATGTTCCACAGGAAGTTCGTGAGATGCAACTTGATACAACATTTAAAAAGGATTGGATAGGTTATATTATGGATGTCTGCGGTATCATATAGTAACCTTATTTGAATTGCTACTATTTAGAATCATGTAGAGTTATTAAGGTTAAACTGCATTTATGACTATATAAAGCTATTAAAGCTAGTTGCGGGGTTACTCATTAAACCCGCTTTGCTATAGTTTTCTTTAGTTGTAAATTGTTATAAACTGGGTACTATAAGTTATGACAAGCCCTAGGGGTTTTGTATTTGCATTAACATTTTTAGACTTTGTGTATCTTATGTAAGTTATTGACAAGCCCTAGGGTACTTTGTGGATTTGCATGAGCATGTTTAGTGATTGGTTCTATTAGCTTGACTGAGACAGTCTCAATAGGCCTATTCTGGCTTCTTACTGTCTCTTATTTCTAATGTTCTAATGGATGGGAGACTAAGGGTCACAGTAGGAAAATTAAGGCATACCATCTTGATATGAAAAAGTACAGTATTCATTCAGTAATAGAGTTACTTTATCAATTTTTGGCATAGTTTGCCACAGGTTATTGAGTGCTACTTATTGATTGGTAATAATTTAGATTAGTGGAATCTTATGAAATATCAATATTTTTTTCAGAAATAGCTATATATATTTTTTTTTAGGCTTCATCCCTATATAAGACTAGTAAAAAAATGGCCAACAAATCTTGGTAATAGCTCAATTTAACAGATTCTAAAAAAAATATATTTTTTAAAAATCAATTGGTTTTGATATTTCTATAAACAATTTGCCAATATTAATATCCAAAATTACTAAATTTATATTTTTATAAGTAATATTATTCATTATTTTCTTATAGCAACAGGCGGGGTGACCGGGCCTGCCTCTTTAGGAGGGGTGATTCGGTCCACTCTAAATAAAATAAAAAATAATAAAAAAAAAAAAAAAATTTCGCTCATTTAATAGCCACGCGGTAGTACTACAAGTTTTATTTAGATCATCTTTAATTCTAGAAAGTTTTTATATTTTTAAAAAATGTTAGAAATTTGGGTACAAAATGTCCTCAATAGAGATTTCCCTTTTTGAAAAAATGTGAGTTTTTTAACTTCGTTTAAAATGAAAAATTGTGGATGGATTTTAATTATTTTTTCAGTGGATACACTCGAGTATGTTAGCTTTAAACTGGCAAAGTAAATTATTGATCCAAACAGTATTAGTGGCCCAAAAAAACGGGGCCAACTTGGTCCGATTCACCCCGCCGTAAAAATTTGATGGAGGGGTGACTCGGACCACCATTGTTTTTTTCGTATTTTACGTATTATTATTGACATTTTCATTAATGTAAAATTAAATAAATAAAAAAAAAAGTTAAAAATATAAGTAAAAAATTTTTAAAAATTAAATTTTAATAAAAAAAACGAATTCACAAAAAGTGTCAAAAATTTTTGAGCGGAGAGGGGCTGAATCGGACCACCTTATTTTTATTCTTATTTTATTTATCATTATTGACATTTTAATTACTTATTACGAATTTTAATATGATAAATAATTATTATATTAAGTAAAAATTAAAATATAAAATTGAATTTATATGTAAAAGACGAATTTAAACAGATGTCCGAGTCCCCCCTCAATGTGTCCGCTTCACCCTCCACCGTCTCAGGCTGGAAGGAGCTTTATTACAAACTTTAATAAAACTTTTATTATTAGATTATTTGAAATAATAAGTTTGTTGCTATGACTTGACTACTAGGTCCGTGATTTACAAAAAAAAAAAAATCCAAAAAGTGCATTAGGGGAGAGTCGGGAGACCAAGTTATGCCTAAGGTGGTCCGAGTCACCCCGCCCGACGCTATCATTTCTTTTTATATTCCCAAAATCAGTAAGGTTATAAGTTTGGTTAAGTAGACACAGATTTACTGTGTAATTAATAAAACTTGTCATAACCTAAACTTAATGGATCATAAAACAAATTTAAACCAAAAAAAATTTGATTGATTGATAAATTTATATATGAGATATTTAATACCACTGTTTTAGTACTTTTACATGAAGCTGAAAGATGTATAAAAACTCTGATTATCAGAAAAAAATATTTCGTCAATCTGTTGAACTTGACTATTACCTAAATCTCATATAGCTATAAATAGCCCTATATTCAATCTACCAAAATACTTTTTTATTTAAATTCAGTTTAGGATCCATTTAAGTTTAGGTTATGATAAGTTTTGCTAATTATACACAGAAAATATTTCTACTTAATAAAACTTATCATAGCTTTACTGATTTTTTTAATGTAAAATTATATGAAAACATTGAATAACGTCAGTATTGTTTCATACCCATTTCAAAACATCAAATCCTTTTTTTACTTTTTTTAATCGTTAAACTCAGTTATATCTATTACTGCAACATATAAGAAAGGATTGGATAAATTTATGGAAGGTTTGGGTATCATATAGTATATATATTTTGACTAAGCTAAATTGGCGGAGTTTAATTGCATGGTGACTATAAGTTACTAAAGCTTGTAGGGTGGTTAGCATGTACTTTAGCTAGTTTTTTCTTCTAGTTGTGGACTTTGTGTATACTATGTAAGTTATTGGCAAGCCTATGGTAATGAAGATTGCACATGAGCATGTATTTGATAAATTTTTTATTGGTTGACTGTTACAGTCTTGATAGGCCCATTTGGCTTCTTGATGTCTCTATATTTCGAATTTTCTTATACGAACTCAAATGAAACTGCAACAGTAATACCTACTGTTTTCGGTATTTTCCATATAGTAGCCTATTCATATACCCTACCAAATAGGCTAATAAAGTGCCAATAATAATAATAATTAAAAAAGTAACAGAAACATAGTGATACACAATAGGCAAAATTTTAATTACTCTTTAAATAAAATGACTTTCCACAGATTAAAGTAGATTTATAATTGAAATTAACACCCAAACAATTACCCAGTTACCCATTACTATCACTATTAGGCATCTAATTTAATTGAGGGACACCAAAATATTTCGCTCCTGCCCTATACGCCGTATATAATTTTGAATCGCGCGCTCAACCTAGCTACAAAGACTATGAACCTAATTTTGAGGAAAAATTCAAATTTCATGTTAGACCGTTTTCGTTTTTAGTGCATACGCTCGATAAGAAATGGTTATCCAGTTTTAGCACGAATTTCGTGCATAACGAGCGCAATTTCTTATGTCATTTT
>JABUQX010105128.1:0-5000 GCA_015478945.1 Trachelipus rathkii | reverse complement strand
TCTAACCGCGGCGGATAATTTCCGACAGCTTAAAACCACCTCTAAACACTGTTATTCATTGCTTTTACAACATCATACTCGTTTTGTCCAATCAGTAAAAGTTATATTTATTTCAAAGTTCCGCAGTATTACCTCAGAATAGAGATAAGGGAAACAAAGAAACCCAGTAGAAGCCACATGGCTATCGAGACTGTCCCAGTCAACTAAGATATTTATCAAATACATGCCCATGTGACAAACACAACCTACACCACACCCTAAAGCCTGTCAATTTCCTAAACGAAGGTCGATATAATATATACGCCAACTACTACCAAAAGTAAAATCTTTAGCTAAGGTTCATGCTAACCACAATACAAGCTTTAATAAGTTTATTGTGATACTGGTAGCTACACCATGCGGTTTACTTTAATAACTAACTAAAAACCCGCCACTTGCTACGTCAGAATATACTATATGTGCACAAACAATCCATAAACCTATCCATCCGTTTCTTTAATGTTGCAAGTGAGTCACACTCAACAAACTCCTGCGGGAAACCATTCAAAAAAATTTAAACACTATTACAGAATGAATCAGGTTACACGTCTTCCTACATTTCTTATGGTGTCTCCCCTAGGAAAACTGTCCGTGGTAAATATTCTATAGTGTATGTCATGTTCCTATACTGGGAGATTTGAAGGGAACATTTAATGAGCATATGTGACGATCTGGCATGTTGGGAGCGAAGAGAGAGGAGGCGATTCGAGAGGTGGTGAGTTGGTTTGCGGAGGAGTTGAGAAGCAGAGTGAAGATAACATACAGAAGACAAGTATATTACAAGTAACGGAGAAGATGAGGAGGGGATTGAGATGGATGGTGCAGAGAGAGGATGTGAAGGCTAAATTACTGCACATTATTCTCGGGGTGTTTTAAGAATGGGAGGAAGTGGAGAGAGATTAAGCGAAGAATGGAAAAGTATGATTAGTTAGAAAGCGGTATACCCATGATGAAAGATAGAAACATCGGAATAGAGGTAAAAAAGTGATTTTTACAGCATACCTGACTCCCACACTTCTGTACGGAGTCGGGAACATGGACAACAACGATGAAGAGAGGAGAGTAGCAATACAAAGCGGCGGAGATGGAGATATTAAGAATTATGATTGGAAAGAGTAAGAGAGACAGATAAGAAATGAAGTATTAGAAAGATTATAGGTGTGTGAAGAAGATTGACACGAAGATGGATGTGGGAAGTTGAGATGGTTGTGGACATCTGGAGAGATGGAGCAGGAGAAATTGCCGAAAAAATTTGATGGGAATGGACACCAAGGGCAGAAGGACCAGGGGAAGACGAAGAAGAGATGGGCGACATCGGTGGAGACTCTCTGGAAAGATGTTCAGCTACCAAATAGGAGAAGCGCTGAAAGAGAAGGGAATGAGTTGCAGGAGAGGACGTTCTGGAAAAGATGCATTGCGCGGCTGACAGGATGAAGAAACCTCCTTGGAGAGGAAAGAAAGAAAGAATGATATATATATATATAATATATTATATATTATATATATATATATATATTATATATTATATATATATATATATATATATATATATATTATATTATATATAATAGTATATATATATTTATAGTATATATATGGAACGAACAGCCACTTCAACTAAGAAATCTTCACAAACTACAAATATTGTTTCCTCATTTCTAGTAATAAAACATATACTCTTAATTTGCTTTGATATAACTATATTTGTTTTATATATTATTTAAAAATTATAATTAAGAGACTAAGCCATCAAAATTATTTTGATAACTTAAATAATTAAGGGAAAAAAATACGGAATTATATATATATATATATATATTATATATATATTATAGTATTATATATATTATTATATATATTATATATATATATATATATATATATTTATATATTATATATATATATATATATTATATATTTATATATATATATATATTTATTATATATATATATATATATATATATATATATATATATATATATATAATATATATATGATATATATATATTATCATATATATATATATATATATATATAATAATATATTATATAATATTATATATATATATATATATATATATATAATATATATATATATATATATATATAAACTACATTACTTTAGTTACATTGAAACTTACAACTGAATATCAATCTACTCATTGAATGCATTAGTCTGTAAAAATTGAATTAGCATCTGCCAGGTTCTCCTCCATTTTTCCTCTTTGGTCTGATTTTATAATGCGAAAAGAGCAGAAACAAGCAGATTCCACGCTAACTTACGTTGGAGGTAGAGCAGTAACAGCAAATTTCAGCTTCTTGTACAATGTATTGATACTCTTCGAATTACATAAAAATTTTTTCAACTTCTTTCAGTGCAGCAAAGCAATTTTATTTTAAAGGTTATGGATAGTTTGATACAAGGATTAGAATTACCTTGACCTTTTTTCTTGGAGCAATTCGACGCTTCGAACTAAGATCTCAATATCTAGAAGCTTTTCATACTAATTCTTTCTGACGTTCTGAAGAAGACTTGAGAGTTAGTAACGGAGATGAGTGTGTAGTTTCATCACTTTACAACTATGTTTAGAGTATCCTTTTCTTTCTTGAACTTCCTGCAACCCTTAAATACACAGATGGCCACATTGCAAAGTGCAATTTAGCTTTTTGTTGTTGTTCGTCAGTTAAGCTACCCTGCTAGATTATGGAATAAATATAAGACAACAGCTAGATAATATCATGTCAATGAGAGAAATTTCCTCTTCGTACCATGGGGTCTTTATTCTTTCAGTATCTTAAATATAGATGGTATAAGGTTGAAGGTTGAAATTATTGAAGATAAACAAATTAACATAAGGATGCTGGTTAAAATTTTCTAAGTTGCAATTGCACTTTTGTGATGTGGAGGTCAGAAAGTCAATAAACTTGCAATGAGAGATTTGAAGTCTTCACAAGTCCGATTATAATTGGTCAGTTTAGAAAATTTTCCGACTCAACTCGTATCTTGAAGCTAGCCCGACTCCCGACTCCGAACTCCGACTCCGACCTCTTGAAAATTACCGACTCCGACTCCGACCCGACTCCACCCTCTTCAAATTGACGACTCCGACTCCGACTCCGGACTCCACCTCATCAAAACTACGGACTCCCCGACTCCGCGACTCCGGACTCCACTTCCGATCCGCAACCCTGGGTTTCAACTCCAATGCCCTGCTATTTCTGCCCCTTATGACTGTCTCTCTTCTCCTGCAGATCTCGGCATTCCCCCTTCTTCTACCTCTTTTTTGCCTCCCCTGTCTTTGCTTCGCTTTCTTCTCCCTTATACGTTTTCTTCTCACGTTCTGCGTTTCTGTCGGTTCCTCTTCACGCTGCTGCTGCTTCTTCTTCTTACCGGTTGGTTACCCGCCCCATCCCTCGTTACCCGTGTCCGAATCTCACGCCCTCTAACGGACCCTGTTTCGTCCGGTATTTGGTATAGTTAGACCCATTCTTTCGACATGTTGGAAACATGGCATGGGCAGACATCAAGGCGGAGCTGCATGTCCATCTCCGCGATGTCTACGGTCTTCAAAGGGACTCTCGTTAGCCCGCAACCGCTCGCTCTTTCAGGTTCGTCGCTTTCTGACCGTTCTCCTACCACAGGCCCTCAGCAATATCCAAATGGTTATTGTTTTTAACCACCACCGGTTTGGCCTGAAAGCGAATAAGTGCAACCAAACCCTGCACTTTTTCGGGAAACCCCCTAGCCAGCGGTTCCATAAAGGCGGTGATCCAGCTGGCCACCCCTCCGTTTTTTTGTTCTTCCTCTCCGCCTTCCTCGTCTCAGGAATGTCGTCGTGTGGTAGTGTGTCGGGACAGGTCTAAAACCTGTTCTTCCTTGATCGACACCGGGTGCGGTATTCGCATCTTCCTTCGGAGATGCTACCCAGAAAGTCTGCGTGTTCCTCTTCCTGGACCGGGCTCTTACGTGCAAATGATAAGTGACCAGTCCCTCGTCTTATGGTTGAGCGTTGTGGCAGCTTAGATCTCTCTCTCTCAAATTCAATGTCGCCTGGGTATATTCGTGAGTATGCCGATGTGACCCAAAACCATTTTTGGCGAGCTGATTTTCTGTCACATTTCGACCTTATGGTCGATTCTAAGAAACAGGAGATTGCGTGACGCGATTGTTACGTCTCTGTCTTCTGCATACCTTAGTTTCTTTGCTCTTAAAAGGCATCTTTTGCGGTTGCTCCCTTCTTCTTGGGGACCTCCCCCTTCTTCACCATCTGCAGAAGGATTTTCCGGCGCTGTTGAACCCTTGTTCTTCTTCCTCCCCTGTTCACATTCTGTGCGCCACCAATATAGAGACTCGGGCTCTCCCACCTGTCGTGCGGCGTCTGCCTTGCCCTAAACAAAACTCAAAGCAGCCACAGGCGAGTTGAGCACCTGCCGACACTTAAGGGTTACGTTCGCGCTTTTCCAAAGTTCTCTGGTTTCACATTCCCCTCACATGGTGCCTTAAAGGTGTTTGTGATTGGAGGCCTGTGGGAGAGTTTTAGGGCTCTGAACTTTCACAATACCAGATCGCTGACCGGTCCCTACAGCGATGTCTTTCACTCAATCTGGCGGTAAGACCATTTCTTTTCACATTTGAGATCTTGTCAGGGGTACACCCAGTCCCGGAGTAGCTAGTAAGGAGCATACGGAAACTGGCCATCGATCACCTTTTCGGGTCTCTTTGAGTAAACCAGAATGCGCGCTTTGGTTTGTTTGAGGGGCAATCCAAGACGTTCATCGATAACGTTTCTTAGAGGTATTCCTTCGCCTGTTGCGTTATCTGGATGACCTTCCTTCATAAACTTCCTCTTCCTACCGAGCGCATGAAGCAACATCTACGTGCCGTTGTTTTGCCAGGTTGGACGAATTTGGCATGCGTCTCAACCCGGCAAAGTGTGTTTTCGCTGTCCCTTCTCCTCCT
>JABUQX010105127.1:27500-30000 GCA_015478945.1 Trachelipus rathkii | reverse complement strand
TTACTTCATTCCTTATTCTGTCTCTCCTACTCTTTCCAATCATAGTTCTTAATATCCTCATCTCCGCCGCTTGTATTCTACTCTCCTCTCTTCTCGTTGTTGTCCATGTTTCCGCTCCGTAAGCAGCGTCGGAGTCAGTATACTGTTAAAAATCACTTTTTTTAACCTCTATTCCGATGTTTTTATCTTTCATCATGGGGTATACCGCTTTCATAACTAATCCATACTTTTCCATTCTTCACGTAATCTCTCCTCCACTTCCTCCCCTTCTGCTAAAACATCCTCCGAGATAATTGCAGGTATTTACCGCCTTCACCTCCTCCCCTCTCACCACCATCCTCATCCCCTCCTCATTTCCTCCGGTTATTGTTAATATCTCTGTCTTCTGTACGTTCATCCTCATCCCTGCTTCCTCCAACTCCTCCGTAAACAACTCCACCACCTCTCGAATCGTCTCCTCTCTCTCGCTCCAACATGCCAGATCATCCGCATATGCCATTATGTCCCCTTCAAATTCTCCCAGTCTCTCCCTCACTTTCCTTATCACCACGTCTAAATATAATATAAACAGCAGTGGAGATAAAACACTCCCCTGCTTCACTCCTGTTTTCACCTCAAACCATCTATCGTTCTCACACTCAGTTCTAACATTACAACTGCATTTCTCATACATACTTTCTATTGCCTTCTTTAATCTACCCCTCACTCCATAATTCCTCTCCATAGCTCTCCAGAGCTTTTTCCTTGGCACCGAATCAAATGCCTTTTGCAGGTCGATGAACGCTACAAAGAATCTCTTGCCATATTCCAGCATCTTCTCCGAGACCATTCTCAGTGTGAATAAGAGGTTCGTCGTTCCTCTTCCTCTTCTATACCCGTACTGTTCTTCTCCAAGTCTCGGCTCTACCTTCTCTCTCAGCCTCCTCTCCAATATTCTTTCGTATATTTTCGCCAGATGGTCCATCAGTGAAATACCTCTAAATATATATATATATATATATATATATAATATATATATTATATATATATATATATATATATATATATATATATATATATATATATATATATGTATATAATATATATATATATATATATATATATTTATGTATATATATATATACATATATCATATATATATTATAACATATATATATATATATATATATCATATATATATATATATATATATATATATATATAATAATATAATATATATATATATATATATATATATATATAATATATATATATATATGTATATATATATAATATATAATATATATATATATATCTTGTTTAACCTAACTCAAGGAATTTTGACCATAAATATAACTGATGTATATATATATAATATATGTATATATATATATAATAATATATAATAATAATAATAATATATATATTTAATAACAATATATATATATATATACTGCTGCTTTGTATATTTTGATTTGCCTACTCAAGAATTTTTGAAAAGCCGCCACTGATATATATATATATAGCATATATATATATATATATATATATATATATACCAATATATATATAACACTATATATATATATATATATATATATATGACCTTGTCAAAGGGTGGACTGTCTCAGATTATTATGAAACCTGCAGAAAATGCTTGCAAAATATCGTCAGCATTAAAAAGGTGGGGTTTTAAAAAAAATCGATAAATAACTATTTATTAAATAAAATTTAATAAAAAGTGAATAATTTATTTAATTTTTCGTTTTCCTTTATTTTCTTACGTTTTCACGCACTTCCTCCATAGCAATATATATATATATATATATATATATATATATATATATATATATAGGGTAAAACTTAGGTATATTCGTGACATTGGTTATTTCGTTATAGATTTTTAATGCTCTTTGATGAAATAACCAATGCTTGAAATTGTTTTAAATTTCGCTCATAGATGGATCTATTTGTTAGAATTAATTTGAGACATTGTTTGAAGCACTAGCTTAACTCTTAGGGTCTCAGTGAATATTCTTGCTTCGTAATGGAAGGCCGCAAGCAATTTTTCGATCGTGTAATAGTGCATCAAAATTGAAGTAATTTTTATTAAAAACAAAAAGAGGTATGCTGCTTAAATCTTCTGTTTTTGATTTATTTGATATTAAATGATTTTTAGAGTCAATTTCCAAAAGTTTACTGCCCGTGTTTGCAAGTTATTGAAAACACCAATCTTAGCGTCAAAATTAGTAATTTGTTTCATGATCTCGAAAGCTCTGATACCCTTTGGGAGATTACTGGCCCCCAAAAATAGGGAAATGCCGTAGAAGGATGAAATTCGGAGGTTGCGCAGGAGGAAGGAGTAAGGAGGGTCAGACCAGTTAGAATCGGGTTGGGAACCCCACTCGAGAGGGTCCTAAAAAGCGAAGAAATGAATAAGAGAAGTGGAGAAAGGAGGTCAGGTCAGTCAGAAGGAAGAGTCGAAAGAGTCGGAGTCAGAGAATCGAAGTCGGTACCGTAC
>JABUQX010105127.1:7500-12500 GCA_015478945.1 Trachelipus rathkii | reverse complement strand
GCTGAAAAATACTGCTTGCACTGTTCAAATTCCCAACTATTTTCAAGCTGAGGAACTCCTATCAACTGTTCTTCATCCCCACAACTAATCAAAACCGCTACCCTCTCTACATTTTCTTTACTCAAAATATCTGGAAGCAATTTCCCATCCCAGTGCACAACAGCTCCCTCTAAATCGGAATTCTTGAATCTATTTTTGATAAGCTCAGTCCTTCGTTTTCGGAATTGCTGTCTGCGGAGTCGTATTACACTTCTACTTACAATTAAATTCAGTGGGTCATGACCTAACGCCTCTGCAGTAACTGATATTATTCGAACTGCGTCTCTATCAGAAATACTACACCTATCTAACAATAAAGACAATTTTTCAGTAATAATCTCTTCACTTCCTCGAGAGTACTTCCTCTTCTTTATTTCTGGCCCTACTTCCTCTGTGTCTGGAAAATTATCCTCCATTTCCATATCTTCTTGCGTCGGCTCCTCTTCCTCTGATGTGCTGCTTAGTGAAGATTCCAGTTCTACATCTTCATCCTCAAATCTTTCTAAAAATAAAACAAATAAAATAAAATAAACCATTAAGCACTCACAGATAATGGCATCAAGTCAACTAATCTGAACAGAAAAAATAATAATAAATAAATAAATTGTAATAAATAAAAGTTTTAGTTAATGTCAAACTATGTACCAACGTAGTACTAAATAACATGAAAAAAAGAAAAATTGAGGGAAAACTCTGAAACTCACCTACATTTTCTCTTGATTTTGCCAATCTTGCCATCTCAGCTGCTCGTCTCTTTTCTCTTCGTTGTTCTGCTTTTACGAATTTCATGTCAACGCCTCCCATGCAGCCAGGACGTCCTTTTTCTCTCTGGAGTAACAAAAACTGCTTGTCTTCTTCAGTAGTGTTTTTCAGTGCATCCTGATGAGCAACGTCAAATAGGTCATCAAGAGTTGACTTGAAAGCTTCTACTTTTTGATTTTGAGCTGTGCTTGCAGATCTGGTAGCGTTTTTTTGCAATTTTCTCCACTCTACCATACAGTTTTTCAAGCTTTGCAACACAATCTTTAAAGTGTCTGATTGGTATCTTAGCTTTCTCCCCAAAAATTAGAACTTCCTGTATTGTAAGTCTTGCAGCTTCTCTGGTATTCAATTTCACTTGGCGCATATTATAAAATAAACTGCGTAAAACTTGACAATTAGATGGCAACTTACTGCCAGTGATTTGATGAGACATGTGGCCAATTAAAAAAATCTTGTCTTTCTTCCGTGAACTCATGCTCGTTGATGCTGTAGAAGACGAAGGTGAGAGTGAAACTTCAAGGCAACAATATTTCCTATAAAAAAAGACGAGAATCAAGTCTTCTAAGACAAATAGTTTTTATTTTATGAAGGAAAAACTGCGAATTTTCTGCAAAAAAAAATCACAGTTTCTCATTCATAAAATGAAAATTATGAATGAGAATATCTTTCTGTCTCTAAATTTATATTCTATCAGTTCAGAATTTTATTTTGTGTGATACTTTATTCCAATTTTGTAATACAATCAATATGATTGTCTGAAAATAAATCAACAGGTATTTACAAATTTATATTCATATAATGTTTGCCTTGTTTTTTTTTTTTTTTTTTTTTTTATTTTTTTTTTTTAAATATTCGATTTTTAATATTTGAAAATACTTTACATACTCCCCCCCCTTTGAAATACCCAGTGATTTATATATATAATAAAATATGATTATATAATATATATTAAATATATATATATATATATATATATATATATATACTACTAATATATATATGTATAATATATATATATATATAAAATATATATATATATATATATATATATATATATATATATATATATATATATATATTTATATATATATATATATATTTATATACTATATATTATATATATATATATATATATTTAATTAATAATAATAATATTAATAAAATAAAATCATATATATATATTATATATATATATAATATATATATTATATATATATAATATATATATATATATATATATATATATATATATTATATATATATATATATATATATACATATATATAATTTATATATTAAATATATATATATATATAATATATATATATATATATATATATATATATATATATATATATTATATATATATATATATATATATATATATAATATATATATATATATATATATATATATATATATATATATATATATATATATATATATATATATATATATATATATATATATATATATATATATATATATATATATATATATATATAATATATATATATATATATATTAAATATATATATATATATTATTATATATATATATAATATATATATACATATATATATTATATATTATAATATATATATATAGTATATATATATATATATATATATATATATATATATTATTATATATATATAATATATATATATATATATATAATATATATATATATATATATACTATATATAGTATATATATAAATTTGAAGTATTGTAAAGTATTTTCAAAATTAAAATCGAATATTTATAAAAATAAATATAACAAAAAAAAAAAAAAAAAAAAAAAATTTCTCTCCTAATAAAAAACATGAAATTAAAAGATGGGTTATCCTTAACCAAAGACAAATAACCCATCTAGCCTTTAACAGGAAAACTGCTTCCAAAATTACATAATTTGTAATTAAGGGTTTGTTGCTTTGTTCGTAATGAGTAAAGTGAAGAGTATCTGAGGCTCCTAATAATATAAATTATATTAATTAAGCTATTGCAATTAATCAGATCAAGTTGCATAAATTAATGGCCATAGTACACTCTAAGAGTGTTTACTTGATGTAATTAGAGCTCGTTGGTTAATCGGAAATGCTAGTAGGCAGGTGATTATTATTATATTATTATTATTATATTATTATTATTATTATTATATTATTATTATATATTTATTATTATTATTCTATTATGTTTATTATTATTATTATTATTATTATTATTATTATTATTATTATTATTATTATTATTATTATTATTATTATTATTATTATTATTATTATTATTATTATTATTATTATTATTATTATTATTATTTTATTATTATTATTATTATTATTATTATTATTATTATTATTATTATTATTATTATTAGCTAAGGAATCATTATCGTCATTTTTTGAAATTGAAAAATTAACTTGCTATTGAAAACATTCTGAACAAAAAAGTCAATCATATTTTCCAATAATTAATTTTTATTATTAATGAATTATTATTATTATTATTATTATTATATTATTATATTCTTATAGCTTATTATATATTATTTTTATTATTATTATATTATTATTATTTATTATTATTATTATTATTATTATTATTATTATTATTATTATTATTATTATTATTATTATTCAGTCTCCCAAATGCTCCCGACAAATTGTGGTGGGTTGCAAAATTATGCACCGGAAACAGAATAGGTGAGTATAATATATGACCTAAGTCGACCAAGAAATCTCCCCACCCCCCGTACCATCCCTCTATACCCTTAATTATGGGCCAAAAAATTAAATCCAGGGCTTCATAACACCACGACGGACCGCCAGTGTGGTACCTCATAAATGTTAGGTTTTATCCTCTGGGCCAAACGCACAACTATGTCATCTCATAAAAAACCAAGACATTTACTCCTATTTATACTTTTTATTTAGAAAAGACAGGAAAATAGTGCCTTTTTTAAGTTTATGGAGAATTTTTTATATTCTTGATAGCAGTTATAAGTTTTAGCTAGGGATATTTTTGTTTATTCCCCAATCTTTTCCAGGAAAATAGATTATTCCGCATTTTTTTCATTTAGTCTATACACCTATTCCATTTAGATAGCACAGCCCAGGGAATGATCTCATTCTTTGTTCGCATTATTAAATTAATTTCCGTGGACCGCTACCTCAAATAATTTAGAGCTTCTGTTCGGTGTAAAAAAAAAATTGTTAAATTCTTTCCAACGCAACAATGAGTACGATTACGACTTATTTGTGGAAGTAGTTTTCCTGTTTAAGGTTCGCGAATAGTTCGGTCATTCCGAAGGAATTTTCAGTTTGAGTTTTGTCCTTAAAACTGAATTCTGTGAATAAATTAACAATTCTGTTCAGTGATTTGAAATAATGTTTGCAACTTCTCATATCGCAAGAATAAAAGGTTTACCGATGATGATGATGATGATGATGATGATGATGATGATGATGATGATGATGATGATGGATGATGATGAGATTTGATGATGATGATGAGTGATGCATGATTGCATGATGTAGATGATGATGATGAATGATGGATTGATAATAATAAATAATAACAATAATAATAATAATGATAATAATAATAATAATAATAATAATAATAATAATAATAATAATAATAATAATAATAATAATAATAATAATAATAATAATAATAATAATAAATTTTAAACCATAATTGTGAACGACATCACAGATGTTATTTATTTGTTGAATGTAATTATTTTTTTATTTTTTTTAATATCAATAAAATTAACCGCATCTAATTTCAATTGATTAGTTGTTAAATTCAATTTCACTGACCCTTCTTTTTGATGTTGTCTAGTCCAATTACCGCCTATCTGAACTCTCCTTGATAAATTTATTAATAATTATTAATCTTTATTTAAATTTACATAATTAAAAGATATATGCACTCTATGACTATATACACGTTGAGCTAGTTGATCGGTACTTCAAATTTCAATCAACATTAATAATACATCTTCTTGATCTGTTTTTCCCATCTGATACCTTTCACTTCCTTTTTTCTATTCAGGTACCATCGTTTCATAACAAACTTCCTTATGGTGTGATGGGTATAGGCATTATCGGTGCAGTTTTAATCATATTTTCATTATGGTTTTATAAATGTGGCATTGTTGAATGGGGCGTTCTTCAAATGCATCTCAGAAGA
>JABUQX010105126.1:17500-21032 GCA_015478945.1 Trachelipus rathkii | reverse complement strand
TCGTAATATTTTAACAAAAAATTATCATAACCTCACCTATCATAATCCCAAACGAATAATTGCAAACATAAAAGTTTTAAACAAACATAACATAAAAATAAAAAAATTTTATTCCTGACATAACATAAAATAAGTTCTTTGAATAAAATATCACAGTAACGTAATAGTTTACTGATTTTAAAGCAGTAAATCAGTAAATCAAACCACCCATTCCCTGCAGTCCCCTACCCATCCACCCGTCTATGATCTATCGACCTATTGATTCAGGTCATATTTCGAGTATCATTTTGGATCAGCAACAGGTAAAGACGTATTATCTAACAAAATCCCTTAACAAAGTGACCAATCTATCAAAGATACCAACATCTTAAACTATGAATTGACACTATCTTCATCAAAGTGTCACTCGTTTCGAGTATAACATCATTTGACCTATGAATAATCGTAGACTTTAGCCAAAATTCTAGGGCAAACCTAACATTACTCAACAAAAACTTAACCTAGACTCACGTTTCTAACACATCATCGTCAGGTAACACAGTAATATCTTACAAAACTCATCATTTCTCTACCAAATCAGTGTTAATTTCACCCTGTCATAGTAATATTTAACATAACGTACCTAACTTACGAATAAACAGGGTTCATTAACCAAGAGTATCTAAAGCAACAACACCACTCCCGAAGAGAAAACCATGGGGGATGCGCCCCTTGAAAGGGTGTGAATCCTGAGAGGGGGGATCACCCCGAAGGGGTGTAAGCGGGCATTACCCCTCCGAAGGAGGGGTAAGGCCTCAGCCCTTCGGGCTGAGGCCCAAAGCCCGCTTACACCCCTTCGGGGTGATCCCCCCTCTCAAGATTCACATCCTTTCAAGGGGCGCATCCCCCATGGGTTTTCTCTCGGGAGGTGGTGTGTTGCTTTAGATACTCTTGGTTAATGAAACCTGTTTATTCGTAAGTTAGGTACGTTATGTTAAATATTACTATGACTGTGTGAAATTAACACTGATTTGTTAGAGAAATGATGAGTTTTGTAAGATATTACTGTGTTAACTGACGATGATGTGTTAGAAACGTGGTCTAGGTTAAGTTTTTGTGAGTAATGTCAGGTTTGGCCGAGAATTTGCTAATGTCTACGTTTATTCATAGTTCAAATGTATGTTTATACTCGAGACGTGTGACCACTTTGATGAAGATTAGTTTCAATTTCATTAGTGATATGCTGATATCTTTGATTAGATTGGTCACTTTGTTAAGGGATTTTGTTAGATAATACGTCCTTTTACCGGTTGCTGATCCAAAATGATACTCGAAATATGACCTGAAACAATAGGTCGATAGATCATAGACGGGTGGATGGGTAGGAAGGGGGTTTGGGGTGATTTGATTTACTGATTTACTTGATTTAACTGTTTTATTTTTAAAATCAGTAAACTATTACGTTTTTACTGTGATATTTTATTCAAAGAACTTATTTATGTTATGTTTATACAAAAGAACTTATTTTTTATGTTATGTTTGTTTAAAACTTTGTTATGTTTGGAATTATTCGTTTGGAATTATGATATTTAGACGCAGGTTATGATGAATTATTGTAAATATTTACGAATGTTATGTAAAAAAAATTTGTTACATTAGCAATATATTTGTTGTCAGTATGATGCTTCGACATGTTATTGCTAAATTTTTTGTTAAATATTACATGTTAATGTAAAATTAACATTGATAAATGTTAGAGATATGCTTGAAAAGAGTGTGAATAGGTTATACGTTTTGTATGAAGTGTTATGTAGTTTACTGTTGTTAAGCGCGGGAGTTTGTTAATGTTAATGTTTTATTCGTGCGTAAGGTGGTGTCAGGTTTTTGCCATTGTTACAATATATTCTTAGTTCTGATCATGCTATGTTAGCTTTATAATGTGAAAACTTTGCTACGTTAGCAAATATTCGTTGATTAGTTATTATTAAAGAACGTTATTTTTGTACTATTGTTATTGTTTGTGTGTGTTGTTGGTTGTTGTTGGTTGTTGTTGTTGTTGTGTGTTGTTGTTTTGTGTTGGTCTAACGAGAATATATACCCTTTTGAGTTGATATGGTTCGTTCGTACGTCGTATTCTTGTTTTACTTTCTTCTGATTGGTTGAAAGAAAGAATCTCATTACATTTAAGGGTTGTTTACGCATACAATTTCCGTCAGTAGGACATTTTTCGCTGTGCTGGTACGATGGCATCTCCTCGCATCTCTAAACCTGTTGTTGATATTTTCACGAGGAGCTTCGTTATTCCCAACGATGTGTCATTTATATTTTAATCGTCAACCGGATTGGATACCGATACATTGCTTGTATTCCATCCAGAGGTTCAAATAATAGACCTTTATTCATTTGTGTTGAAGAGTTCATCAAGATTATCAATATTGCAGCAGGATGGATAGAGGATAAATGTGTGTCATCTGGTATATCGACTAGCAGTGAAATATCTAACTGGAAAGATAACGTGAGAGGTTCTAATAGAATAGACGTTGTGTTCTCGTCGTGTGACGATATTAAAACCCTTGATGTACGCAACTACTGGAAACCCATCGATTGTGTGGCCTTCAGACATACGTGTATAGGTTTCACAGTTCGAACATCTGAAAAAATATTACAGCATTGCTTAAAATAAAAAACGAATTAACATCGCATCCTAACGATGTTGACATACTTGAGGACTTAATACTTATAGCACATGGTGTAATCTATGATATTTACACCAAAACATGTGGTTTTCCCGATAAATACTGTATACAGGATGCTTTTAATAACTATTCAGCTGATGAATTTACTCTCTTTTGATGAGAGAATGAGTGCTGCTGAATCAAAATATCTGAAAAAAAGGTTTGTTGGTGCTGGAGGCCATTTATAGTTAAATTCCTTTTTCAGAAGGGGGTGGATTTTTTTAGAGAGATATATAGACCTTACCCAACTTTGAATCTATGTTCTCTGAATTAGATGAATTAATATTATTTTAATATAAACATGTTTTTTAGTATTTATATGTTTTTATGTATTTATATAACGTTGTTTTAATGAAAATTATATGTTTATAAAAAAGAAAAACTTGTTTTACTTCCCTCGTAAGTTCGCTTTATTGACTAAGTTGTTAATGATAGCTGTTTATTCGTCTGGTTGTTGTGTGTTAAGTATGTTATGTTCATAGTTTAGCTTTACAGAGGGTAAAACTTTACGTTGTTTGTCTTTACCCATTATGTATTATGATGGTTAGGTTAAATTTTTTGTTAAAAATTACAGATTATTTTCTTAGTTCATGTTACATCATGTTAGCTTTATTGATGTGGAAACCTTGTTACGTTAGAGTATACTCGTTGATCAGTATGATAATTAACCAATGTTATGATAAATTTTTGCTAAATGTATGCTGTGTCAGGTTAAGATTAACGTTAAATATGGTAGAGATATCCTGAGAAAAGTAGGAATAGGTTACGTTTTGCATGCAGTGTTAGTTACTTTACTGGTGTTAAGTTTGGAACTTTGT
>JABUQX010105126.1:0-10000 GCA_015478945.1 Trachelipus rathkii | reverse complement strand
ACTTACACCACGTCCAAATTCCTTTATAATATGTCCAATACAATTATAATTAGGCTTACGTTCACTACTTAATTTTATGTTTTGTATGAAAAAATACGTTTTTAGGAGACAGGTATGCGGTAGGTACGAAAGCTGTTTATCAAAAGTTACGCCTAGAAATCGGAAAGTGCGTGTGTGTAACTGGTATGGGGGACCCATAAAGTCAAAAGGGGGGGGGGTTGGAGTAGAAAGTCTATGGAACCCCTTCTGCCCTTCTTTGGGAACAATAAGGTAGTAGTAGTAGTCTTTGTAGGAGAGAAGTGGAAATCGCGGGCGGCGGGAGCAACACTCGGCGATATTTATGATTGTAGGCTGAAGTTCTCTTTCCAGATAAGGTAATCTGTTTCCGGAAATGTAGAGGGTCAAATCATGCACTTAAAGAGAGCACTTTACTTTTGCGGGAGTAGTGTGAATTACGTCGTTGAAGACCGTAGCAAATAGCCTCGTCCAGTACAAAATACCTCGAAAGGGTCGATTCACAACGGAATCGGATGGTTCTCGGCGACATAAGTTTGTATAAAGAGGGGGGGGGGTGGAGCTGGAACCAAAGACCTAGGAAGCAAAGTTTTTCGAGAATGCAGTTTCTTCAGATGGTATCATTCTTTTTCAAGATCCAAGAAAACAGCAAGTGTCATGCTGGTGTAAGAAAAAGCGTCTAGAACGTCATTGTCTAAACGGTGAAGTGGATCAATCGTTGAACGGCGTTTTCTGAAACCAAATTGAAAGTTAAAAAATGCCTCTCGGATCTCAAGAGTGGAGATGAGACGCGAAGCAACCATTTTCTCCATGGTATTGAATGTCGACCATCTACAGACCCTTTCCCGGTTTCGGAATAGGATCAACGAGTGCCGTCGGTCACACGGATAGAAAAGAACTTTCAACTCAAATACTATATAAAGTAAACAGGCTTGCGCAGAGGGATGGGCATGACGGATCATGACATAGGAGAAACCATCCGGGTCAGGAGCCACATCTTTATATGCAGAAAAAGCAGGACCAGTCCGCTTCGTCATACCCCCAATCTTGGGTAAGATTCAGGAGGCGGGCTTGGAACAATTGGCTTAATTATGATAGGATAGTGGTCACTACTGCTCAGGTTATTATGACGCGTCCAGGAAAACCTGTCCAGAATCGCATGGAAACAGCGAGACATCCATGCAGGAGGAAGTGTGGGGGTTCAAACGTTCATAAGCTGAAACTTCAGAGTAGAGGCAGCACAAGAAAATGGGTCCAACAGCCCCACCACCGAGGTAGAGGAAGCAGACGCATGTGCACTTCCCCACAAAGGATGATGTAGGTTGGAATTACTCAAAATAATCAATGTGGGAGGGGGGTTGCCGGAGAAGGTGCTCCAGATCCTGTTTGGAATATTGAGTACTAGGGGCTAAGCAAATTGAACAAACTTTATAGTCTTGAACCAAATGAATTCTTGTAGCTACTGCATGTAAAGCAGCCCAGATGGGAATGGGAGAGTGGGGTACGGTTCTATGGACGAGCATAGCAGCACCTCCTCTGTCAGATACACCCCGATTCGCAAATACGATGGGATCCCCATAACCAGAGGGTAGAAGGAGATGGTGTATCAAGAGGTAACGTTGGTTACGCTGGTGGACACGGTATACGAATAAGGTGTGCCTGATGTTGTTAAAACCTATGGCTAGTCTCAGGAGAGGCAGACGACGGAACTGAATCGGCTAATAATGTTGCATAGGAGGTGGTTAGTGAGGGAGGAACCCCTTTCTTTGACTCTCCGAGTTGCCACTCGTCGATACAGTTTTTCTCAAGAACTTCACGCTCAAATAAATAGACAGAGCAATGGACAGCCAAAGCGATTACATATCTCCCGTGGACCAATATATTTTCGGGGATGGCCGAAGCGTTGGCACCGAAAGCATCATCTGGGCCGAGGAACGTAATTGCGAACTTGATAGCTAACGAAACCGATTTTGACTGTAGTAGGGGAAAACGTAATACTAAATGACAAGTGAGAATTCGGAGAATTAGGTGTAGTCTTGTTTGGAAAAAAGGTAACACATTAGTAATGGACAGTTCTTTTTTTTGCATGTGTGCCAATTTATCCTTGGGGGGATTCCCCCTGTATTTCTGGGTAAAAAATTATACCATACGATGAGTCACAGAATTCATTGGGAGAGGAGACTACCGAAAGGCCTCCCAGAGAAGTCAATGATTGTAGTCTCGCACTGGAGTTTAAAGGCAGCTTTCACCAAGAGGGCACCATTTCTCATGAGGGTTACAAGAGGCTCAAAATCCTCCAAAAACCCTCTCCAGAGCATCACTCAGGTGTAAGGTACTGTGTTCAGTAAGGGATTTGAATGGGGCTAAACGTACATAGAAATATGTAGGGATGGATGTATCCTTGGAAATACCTGGTGGGGGATCTAAATTCACGAAGCGGTAGGAGGTTCTACATATCGGCGTTGCCCGTTCCTCCTTGCAGGAGGAAGCGCATTTATGCTAGATTGAGAAGGGATCATATCCGTGTGTGAAACGGTGAAAGACGGAGATCTGGCGTATACAACACCGAACATCCCGTCGACAAAGGTGTCAAAGCCGTCTGGTGGGTTACCTGACTGCTGGAAAGTCGAGTCTTTCTTTAAAATTTGCATATTATTATTATTATTGTAAAATTTCATAAAAAATAAACTCACTCCAAAACGACAACACCATAAGATAAGCTATCAGTTATCATCTATATAAGCTATCAGTTATCATCTATACTATTATATATATATAATATGAGTATATATATATAATTTATATCTATATTATATATATATTATATATACATGAGTGTATTAATATTACTATTATATATATATACTCTCTCTTAACACACGAATACGCGAATGACTATTCAGTCAAGGCCAGTTTAAACAGGTGACCGCCGAACCTCGTGCCATGACAGAAGCGGTGGATGTGGCCATGAACTAGCCTCGCCACCACCCGAAATATCAAGCCCCCTGGAACTCTGATCTTATTCCGGTCACCAAGCGGCAAGTATCATGATGCTTGAAATTTATACCACCAAACGTGCATGACATCCTCCTCGAATGGTATACACCTGGTTCCGCGTCCTCTCCAATGGGCGGCCTGGTTCAAAGCTTTAAAAGACTAGTTTATAGCGTAGCCTTGTAGCCCTCATCCATCGCGCAGCGCACTTTACAGCAAAAGGCCCCCACCCTCAAACAAAGGAGGAGGGATAAGGCACTGGAAGTATGTTCCATATAATACATACAGATAAGTATGTAGATTCAGTTCATAGGAAGCAATAAATAAAATATACTCAACAGACACAAAAAAGTTGTCTAAAGTCCCCTTCTTTCGCGCTGCTCTTTTCCTTGTGTGGGATATATATATATTATATATATAACTATATATATATACTATTAATAGTTATATATATATAATATATAACTCCTACTATATGTCGATCAAAATATATATATACATATATATCTACTTATATATATATCTTTCTCTCTCTCCTCTCTCTCTCCTTTGCCCAAAGTATATATATATATAGTATCATTATATACTATATACACAGACTCTACTATTTACTATATTATAGTTACTATATTATATATATATGAATAGGTACAAACAATCACTGATAAATAAATAAAAAATCCAAATGCAACTATTATACTCTTTAGAATATTAGATAGAACTCGAAAAATATTTTTATGTATCACTCCTATTATACTATCTCACTGTGTTATCTTTCTTTCTTCCTACACCTGTCCCTTTGCCTCCATAAACAATTAAGGAAAAGATTTTTTTGTGGTCCTTTACGGGTAAACTGGCTGTACAAAGCATCGGAAAAGAAATAGCTAGTAGGAGTATATCATAGACAAACACTATTATTCGACACACCCCAAGCCTTACGCGTGCCCCCCTCTTTACGCGCGAGTTAATTAGTGAGCAGCTCGTCACAGACAGGAACAAAATTCCAAGCGTAGCATGGACATACATGGGAACACACGCGACTGACCCTCACTCGCTAATAGATTTCTGACTCAATTTGCATCCTCAGAGGTCCGTTGTGCCACACAACACCACTCCCTCTTCTTTACAAACCCCCGCGCGATTCTCTCCTATCATGCACCCCTCTTGTATTCTCATTCGCGTGTTGACTAAGCCAAACTCAAATATATCTCTCCTTGCGGGTAATATTATTTACAAATATACTATTTAGTCAAGTATGTTCGTGATATACATTTTTATCCTCATACAAAGTAACCATAAGGTATATGTTTGTGAGCCTTTAGATATATAAATAATGCATGACTCTCTATATATAGCTGATCATATGAAGGCAGTATGTAGAGGACAGTGTTATTGACTATAAGTGTCTTGGTGGTTCTCCTCGTCTCCACAATAGAAATATGTAGCATATAGTGAATGTAATCTAATGCCAGAGGTCGAAATGTATTTCATTTTTTATGTAATTATGATCTAGCCGAGTCTCTAGTAAAATATATATGCTGAATCATTAGCTCTTTTATATAGATAGTTGTGCCTTAGTGTTATCATGTATGACATAAAATGAAGTTCATGATTATATATCGAGGAGAAAATGATCACTAGCTGAGGTCGCATTAGAATGTGAATGGCTATAGTAAGAGTGGAATTTTTGCTCGGAATCTTGTCCAAGTACTACCAATATATAATTATATCTGATCGTTCGAAGGTTAGACCTTTGGAAGAAGGATTTACAAAAACACCTGCGTTAGGACATAAAAACAATATACATTAAGAAGATTCTACAAATGAATACGGTGCGCAGTCTCACGCAGATTTGGGAGGAAGAGGTGCGTGGCCTCATTAGCACACTACATACAAATATTGATAAGACAGCTCTCCAATAGGTTGAAATTAAAGAAACTAGACAGTTCTTCTCTAAAATCTTCAAGAATTAAGAATAATGGGAAATTGAGTCATAAACTCTCATGGAATATATATGGCGTAAATTATGAAATGTTTTTTTTGTTTGAATGTGTGTTGTGGTTACCTATTAAATACACACTGTTTCAAGTGAGAGTGATGCAGAACGGTTTTGAAAGTGAGTTGGAGAGAGAGATACTAGCTGTGAGGTCAACTAAAAATTATTTATTGATATCCTGCTCTTAAATATAGTTCATACCATCCACCGTTTTCAGAGTTATCGAGTACAGCTCTGCCTTCTTTTTTAATTTACTAGGAGAATCTTCCATCGTGTAAAGTATTTAACTCCCACAGGTGGGTCCTCTTACTCGGTGTCTCGAGTGACGCCACTTGGACGTGAGGAGTGAAGTATATATGAATGTATTGCATTTGGACAGTGTGGAAAAATTACATAGCGTAACTACTCTCTTCCCAAAAATTCTCTCTCAGAAATATTTTTTTAAAACTTTTGTAAGTATTTTGATTCACCTCCTATACTAAGTGATGAGCATATAACTTAAATTCTTGTCTGCTCGGGAAGCAGGATTCATGACTTCGTATTACTTTCTTTTTTATACCTCAGCGACCTAGATACTACAGGAATTACTGTAGTGAGTGCGACACGATCTATCGTGTGTTCATAGTGACACCTAATGCTCCCTACATTAAATATTCTTACATTGCAATAATCATATTAATTCCTCAAAATAAAAGAACTTTGTCTCAGTCAGCTTGCTCAGGTTTAGGTCTTAGAGAAGCGTACACATTCATTCAATCATGGCTTTAACGCTGAATTAGCCTGGAGTAGATTCGAAATGAAAGTGACTAATTAGACAAAAAGACTTTGTTCTAATAGCTCCCTTTCAAAACTGTATATAGATTTTCCTCCTTATCCTATCATTAAAAAAAAAATTGTATAATAAATAGGAAAGAGGATTCTAAATCATAAGCTCTTATTTTAAAGAGTCTGATAAAACAGACATTGGGAGTGTGAAGATTCAATACCTACTAGTGGATGAGAGAGATATCTCAATAGCAGCTGACTCCATAGCATATCCTTTCACCTCTCATAATAATCTCTCAAAAGGAATGCAGGACTAATTCCTACAATAAAAGACGAATCGCCTAAGTCAGATGGTGATTTAGCCCATATTCCTTGCATTAATAACGTCTTTCATCTTGCAATCAAGAGGACATAAAATTGCTCGAGTATCTCGGATTCCCTATGTGGTCACCGTCACCAAAATACACATTAAAAATTATGAACGTTTTGCATTTCCTTATTAGCCTCAAAATATGTTTTAAGCATAGCGATCATTTCATTTTGTGAACATTATGTTGATAATGAAAATCAAAGAAAACGGACGTGTACTGTTGGTTCGTTTATGATATTTGACTAGCAAAACCTGGAGTGTCATCTTTCAATTCTTCTTGTGATAAAGTTTAGATCTGTATCGCAACCGTTCCTTTTTACGTCTCTACTTCACCCTAATCAGATCAAAAGCTGACCCATGGATTCGTGCTAAGCTACCTAAGACAGTTTTTCCCTTAACCGAAAATTAAAAATTAATAATACACACGGTAGATTCAACAACTGTACCCCTCACGGATAAGCATGGACAAAAGTGACTGTCCAAAGAACAAGACAACTCAAACAATTACCCTGATCAGTATCATATATCTCCTCTCTATCCTCACAATACTCAGAAGCATCTCCGATAAACTGTCCATTCTTCAAGAAGACCTTCTCACATCGATCTCACCAGCTGGGCAAAAAGACGTGTGCCAATGTTGAAATTTGCAATCTCGACTACATATAGATATACTCAGCCAGCCCTCTCTCTCAAAGGCATTAACCTGCACAATAATATAGCATTCAGTCCATGTCCACAAGCTCTCTCTTCGCTTCTCTAGTACTAGCTTCGCGATTAAATGAACAAAACCGTACTTATATTGCCTCACCTGCATGCCCACTATCGTACCGAGATCTACACATTATCGTGGTTCTCTCTTCTCTTTCGAAGAGGGATCGATCAGAGTATGTTAAAGTTTCTGAACTTGGCACTCATGGAAATGAGCATAACATGCAAGCATATAGGATAACATACTTCAAGATTAATTCCTAAACGATTAAACCAATTTTTATAAAATACAAATTAAGTCATCCTTTATAATTGCTAATATTCAAAAAAATATTTTTATAACATCCTCCTCTTTGCAAAGTAGGGTATATAGAATATATATGAGTAATATATATATATATAATATATTACACTATGGTCTATTCTTTCACCTGCTATATACCCAACCATATATTACTACCTGGGTCCTTAACTTCTCTCTACATTATATCGTAGCCACTCCGTTGACCTTTTGTTAACATTCTTATTCTCATTTCGCAGCTTCACGGCTGGATTTTACTCCAGTGTTTACTGACAGCTATAAAAACAATAGTAAATATGTGGTAAAAACCTCACAGTACCAGTGTGAGTCATACTATATATATTATATATAAGGAAAACCAGTATTGATGAGGAGGAAGCTTCAGCCTCACTAAACATTTCTTAGTTTTGAATATTAAAAGGGCCTCTTACTATTTCGCTTTCCCTTGACCTCAACCTCTCCCTACCGCAGAATTAATGCCATAATGAGGATATATGTATTCATACCTCATACGATACTCGAGAATTTTTAATTTTACTCTATATAATATATTGTATAAAGTATATAACCACTTTTATAGTTCATTTTTATTACTAAACTAGATATTTATGTATACTCAGCTCGTACTATCCTCCATAGCTCTGTTTTATATAAGCTTTTCCTATTCGTAAAATACACTATAGTTTGTTATACCTCTATTGTATACTACTTAAAACAATTCTTACTAGGCTATATATGTTCCATATATAACTCATTTATCGCCAATGACATTACAGACTATAAGACAGAAAATAGCAAACAAAAACAAACTAACTTAGTAAGGAAGTAAGATAAACTCATTAAATATATATTCGATCTATATAACAGAACACCCCCACACAACTCCTTCACGTAGAAGGATGCACATATTTAACTTGTTATCAAAATGGGAATTTATGTAAAGAAATGCATCGGAGGAAATAGGTGAACACATATCAAATTGTCGAAGAACAGTTATCTTTTTTGTCTATACATGTCGAGAGGACAGACTGGCCAAAATGTGGTCCCGCCCTCCTTCTTTCCGCGCAAATGTTCTAGTACCTTTTTCCGACATCAAAGGTCGCCAATCCCTTCAAATCTGATTATTATCCTGCTATCCAACAAGGCTTTCGGTCTTACTGGTAGGAATGCTGGGCGAGTGATTAGTGAGGGGCGAAACATAGAAGTGTAAAGCCGAACACTGGTGAGTGGTCTTCCTCTCACCGGACGAAGCGCTTGCATGAGGTGATACTTGCTACACCAACATCACTCACAACCACTACATGACACGCGGTCCCCTCTCCCATTTGCCGTCGCCATGCATGCCTTGCAACCTGTTCACCATATCTTCATGATTTTTCTCAACTGGACCTCATTCGCCGTCGTCATTTTCCTACTCTATGGTCCATAACACCTAAAAGGTTATCCCACTTTGATAGTAACTCTATCTTCTCTTATCCCCAAAAACTAATTATTCTTAACATTTAATTTTGTTATGTAACATTAGGACTATATATAATGTAAGGACATCTTTTTATTTGTTTTTATTTATTTTTTGATTGAATATTTATTTCACCCTCCAAATTTTCTTTTACATTTAAATTAAGTATGAGCCAGGACCCACCCATGGAGTGCATTATTCAATCCATTGTGGCAGCTTCCATGTGGGCCGTGGTTGGTCCTGTACACCAACTAAAAAAAAAAAAAATATATAAATATATATATATATTTATATAATTTTAGATTTCCCCATCACTAATTTTTATTTAACAAATTCCTAAGTATAAAAATTTTATGAAAGTATTATCATAGTCATGTTTTATTATTGTTTTTTTTCTGTCCCTTATGATTTTGTAGTCAGGATTTTAATCAGGAGAATCGGAATGTTTTTTTTTTTTTTCGGACATTCCAAATGCTTTGCATCATAAAATTTTCAGTGTAATTTTGTTGACATTTTTTAAGTTTATTTTTATTGATGAACCTGTGATATTTTTTTAAAATTAAAGTACTAATAAGAAAATTTTTTTTAGTCTCCTCTTAAACACCCCTTCCACTGAGTCGACAACAAATTTCTTAATTTAATGAAAGGGCCTAAATTATTTATATTACAGACATATTGCTCATATTTAGTCGTTTTCATTAATTTTCTCAAAAGAAAAAAAATTCTGGTCAGAATTTGATGGATAAGAAAGAATTCACCCAATTATTTCGAAATCTAAAAAAAAAAATCAGTAGAAAAAAAGTTCATTTCCGACTTTTGACAATATATATATATATACCACTTAAGAATAAAACCATCCGAATCATGAATGAAAAAAAAAATCTGGCCAAACCATTCTAAATCTGCAGTGGAAACCAGAGTGGATGCGAGAAAGAGACGGGTCAGAAGATTTTTAAAGGAGTCCGAAATGATTTATTGGTTTTTAAAAGAAAGTCTGAAATGATTCATTAAAGAGTACTCAATTAGTGGTCTGACCATCTTTTTAGAAGCGAGAATGATTTTGATTCAAAGTAACTACTTAAAAAAGGACAATATATTTACGAATCAGAACTTTAATATAAAATTTTATACATTTAAATCAATTTCATTTGAAATCTGGGATTAATTTCTTTTGGTAACTTTGGAATATTAAATACAAAATTGTAAAAAAAAATTAAATTGTGGCTGGTTAAGCTGCGTTTCTCTCGAAGCAGTTGATCATACGAAGAAAATTTTAAGAATTCTTTCTAAGGTGGCAAAGGGCTGAAAACCCCCTTCTACCCTACTTCGGTTTTCTTGAATGGTGCTGATAGTTTTAAGTAATTCCGCTTTTTCGTAGCACAACAAGCGATC
>JABUQX010105125.1:0-20000 GCA_015478945.1 Trachelipus rathkii | reverse complement strand
ATATATATATATATATATATATATATATATATATATATTATATTATTATATATATATATATATATATATTATATAATATATATATATATATAGTGTTTTAAGAAGTGAAGAAGGGATTGGAAGATAAATCCTAATTTTTTTCTGGTTTTAAATCAAATATATGGCGATTCTCAAGTACTAGGTTCATACTAGGTCCACAGAACGGAACCTTCGAATAGATTTGCTGTTTGGAGGCGATGAGGACCTGAAATATGGGCGGAAGTAGTTATTAAGAAAGTCCTTAACTAGGTTTGTAATAGTGTAGGTAGGAAAAAGGTTACAATAGACAAAGAGAGGGTGTTGAATAACAATTTGGAAAGACCACAATGAAGAACATAAGTTAAAGGCTCGGAATATTCTATATTGTATAATGAAGACAGTTTGTATTTGGAAGGGAGAAAACTTAAAAAAAATTAAGGCCAAGTTTAGTAGTGGTAGGTTTTCTGTATAGTCTGTAGTCATTTTGCATATGTTTCATAGTGAAACGAATGTTGATGTGTTGATTGTTGAGGTAGTTTAAGAACAAGGGGGCATGAAGGAAGTCTTGAAATAAAATGAAGTCATCAACATAGCGTTTATAAATAAGGGATTTAAACTTAAGGGGGCAGTTTTCCAATCATATTTGTTCATAAAAAACATAAGAATGCGTTAGCAAGAGTTGGGCCAAGTGGAGAGCCCATGGCAATGCCATCTATTTGAGAGTACCATTTCTAATCAAAATGAAAAATAGTGTCGTCTCTGACAAGGTTAAGGAGTTTGGTGAATTTTGCTTTGTTAATACTATCAATAAAGGGGGCTAATCTGTAAAGAATGTCGGTAATAACGTTCATAGCTAGTTTCTCTGACAGAAATGTTAGTGAAAAGTGGTTGGACATCGAAGCTGGGCATGGCAGTTCGGAAGAGTGCAAAACTTAGCAAATTCAAAAGAGTCCTTTATAGTGTATTAGTTAACAGAACGAAGTTCTATGTAGGAAAGAATAAATTCTACCAAATTATAGGAGGGGGTGTTAATAGCTGGAAGAATGGGTCGAAGAGGGAGATCAGGGTTATGGGTTTTAGAGAGACCGTATAGGATACCGGGGATGCAACCTGAGACATGAAGGTTGTCGGGGAGTTTTACAGAGCATTGTTTAGGGAACCGAGAGTATTATTGATTTTATCCTCATATTTTAATGATGTGTTTAAGAAGGTCGACTGTCAAGTGTCAGTAGGAGGAATCTGGAAACGTCTGTAAGAAATAAGAAAGAGAAGCATTTTATCACTGTAAGAGGTTTTGTTTAAGAGTATAATAATACCATGGATTTTATTGGGTTTGCAAATAACAATGGAGTAGTTCGATTTTAAATTTAGTAAGATCTTAAAGTCACGAAACTTAAAGATATAAGAAAAAAAAATTTCTTGCCCATGAAGCCATAAAAGACTTTCTTAGCTCAGAAACGGACCGAATTAGCACAATTACTGAAGTTATTATTTTGGTCAGAAGGTTGCTTAAACGTGTGTAGTAATCTTTCGGAAGTTAGAAAATAATGGTGAAAATTGTGTTTAAATAGGGAGAAGCGAAATTCCAGGCCTAGAGCCAAAATTCTTTTCTCAGAAAGTGTAAGAAGTTTTTCGCTATGATTAATAATGATCGAATCAAGATTAATTTCTAAGTTACTGCAAAGACCTAAATTAGCCAATTTTGTATGGTTCCTATCTTGAGTGGAATATTTAAATCGCTTAATATGTTTGGAAAGGAAGCATTTAATACAATGTAAATCAATAATGGACAAATCATCTTGAAGTAATGACGTACAATGGGTAATTTTAACTTCAAGTTAGAGTAAAAACTTTTATTTAATCTTAAATTCATTAGTAAGTAATTTGAAGGCTCAAGTTCTATAAAAATCTGTATTCAGGAGAGAAGATCTTAAATTTCACTCACCTGGAGAGGTGGTAAAGTTACATATTGAAATGGAATGTAAATCGAGTTTTGACTTCTCAGATATTTTTAAGAGACATTCAAGCTTTCAGAAGTTTTGTAGGACATTTTCATTATAACGTTTGATTAGAATAGTTACGATAGGGAATAGGCATTTATAGATGTAAAAGGAAATAAACCCTAATTTGGGAGACATTTATTCATAAGGACATTTCGGGTCAAGCATTACCCATCATCAGCTCTGTAAATAACACATAATGCTATAACACATAATGTAATAAACTGATAACAAATTATAATATAATGATAAAAAACAAATTTGAAATAATCTTAATTTAGTATTAAAACACACAAGGTCCTTAAGATCGAGTTAGGTAAAACTACATCGAGAATGCGAGATGCAAACTGAATAATAATAATAATAATAATAATAATAATAATAATAATAATAATAATAATAATAATAATAATAATAATAATAATAATAGGCATAATATATATATATATATATATATATATATATATATAAAAATAAAAATATATATATATATATATATATATATATATATATATATATATATATATAACAATATATATTTACTAATATATATATATATATATATATATATATATACTACTATATACTTTATATATATATTTAGAACAAAAAAAAAGCAACACCAGGGCTTTAGACAACGACATGGAGAGAAACTTTATTGACAAGAAAAAACGACGTTTCGGAACTCGACTGATTCCATCATCAGGCTATAAATAATAAAATAAAATAAATGGAACAAGTATAAATAATATGAGATAGTCTAAGAATATAAAACTAAGAAATTCATTAGCATACAAAACTTGTTTAAATTAGCTTACAAAAATGTCACAAAAACAAAAGTGGGTTAACAGAATTGGAAACTCGAAAATTAACATAGAAAATATTAAAAATATATAACAAAATAAATGACATGAATGAACGGTTTTATATATTATATGAGGGATAACTTTTCAAAATCTGCATAATCAATTAACACTTCAGTGAAAGAACAAACATGAGGAAACTTACTTAGTTACAATAAAATGCATTACACTCGAAAAACAATACGGGTTGAAGACGGACAAAACTTTCCATCTGGGAGGTTAAAGCAATAGTAGTTTAAACGGGCCACTATCGTTGTTGAGGGTGGGTTTGATGTCGGCAATATGTAAAGATTCTAAAATATTTAAGTTGGTTGGTGATTTTTTTGTTTGGGTTAGTTGGAAAAATTTGTGTGATTGAAGGAATGGTCGTGCGTGTGAGCGTGGTCGTATAGCGGAGTGTGAAGGGGAATTGAGTAGAAGGTTGGTGCGTGTGGAAATCCCTCTATTCTCATCTATTCTTACAATGAGTTGGCGTGCAGTACTACCAACATAACGGCATCACAGCCGTTACAATTGAATTTGTAAATAACAGAAGAGAGGAGCAGCAAGGGTGTTTTTTCTTTATGGTTACAGAAAGAAGAAATTTTAAAGGAAGAATTGAAAATCAGGTTGATGTTTAATTGTGGGAAACTATTATTTAAAACGTGGGCAAGGTCCTTACGTAATTTAATGTAAATATGTTCATAATAAGGTAGGGGAATATATAATTTTAGTTTAGGGGTTGATAAAGTAATGGGGAGGAGGGGCCAATTCAGCATTTAAGAGATTGTTAATAAATTTGTGTATGAGAGAGAGAGGGAAGAGGTTTGATACGAAAGTGAATTCTTTGTGCAGCAAACTATAAGTGGAAGATAAATGAAAGGCTCTGTATAAAAGGGTTTTAATACTGTTACATTTGAATGCAAGGGGGATATGGCTGAAAAAATTTAAGCCTAGCCCTGTAAAGGTCTTTTTTCTGAAATTTGAAGTAGAGAAATCTGATGAAGTTTTTCTGATGAATAAATCCAAAAAAGGAAGGGAGCTCTCTGACTCATCCTCATGGGTAAAAGTTATGTTGGGTAACTGTGAGTTTACATAGTCAAAGAAACAAGGAATTTTGTTTTTATCTGTGAAAAGTAAAAATGTGTCCTCCATATATCTTTTATAATGAGAAGGTTTGATGTTAGGAGGAGCTTTGTAGAGCCAGATGGGTTTATTTGTTAAATCTTTGAATTGGCCCCTCCCCATTACTTTCTCAGCTAAACTAAAATTATATATTCCCTACCTTATTATGAACATATTTACATTAAATTACGCAAGGACCTTGCCCACGTTTTTAAATAATAGGTTCCCACAATTAAACATCAACTTGATTTTCAATTCCTCCTTTTAAAATTTCTTCTTTTCTGTAACCATGAAAAAACACCCTCGCTTTGCTCACTCTCTTCTGTTATTTACAGAATTCAATTTGGCTGTGATGCCGTTTATGTTGGTAGTAGTTTAGCCAACTCATTGTAAGAATAGATGAGCATAAAGGGATTTCCATAATTCCCCTTCACACTCCGCTATGCGTGACCACGCTCACACGCATCTTTCAATCACACAAATTTTTCCATACTAGCCCAAACAAAAAATCACCAACTAACTTAAATATTTTAGAATCTTTACATATTGCCGACATCAACCCACCCTCAACAACGAATATGGCCCGTTTAAACTACTATTGCTTTAACCTCCCAGATGGAAAGTTTTATCCGTCTTCAACCCGTATTGTTTTTTTCGAGTGTAATGCATTTTATTGTAACTAAGTAAGTTTCCTCACGTGTTTGTTCTCTTTTATTGAAGTGTTAATTGATTATAAATTTTTTGAAAAGTTACCCTTCATATAATTAAAAATACCACTTATTCATTTTTATAATGTTGTTATATAATTTTAATACTAGCCATGATTGCTTTTGAGTGTCTAATTCTGTGAATTTACTTTTGTTTTTTGTAACATTTTTGTGATTCAATTTAAACAAATGTACGCATTTTAAATTTAACTGCTTCAATGTTTTTAGTTTTATAACGTTAGATTATTTCATTTATTTGTACTAGTTTTATTTTATTTATTACTTTTGTAGCCTGATGATGGAATCAGTCGAGTTACGTCGTTTATTCTTGTCAATAAAGATCTCTCCATGTTTTTGTCTAAAGCCCTGGTGTTGCTTTCATTGGTTAAATAAGATCCCCCACTACTAAGAGTTGGATCAATATAAATACGACAGAGATATGGCCAAGCCACCACCGGTGCAATCAGACAATTGAAGGGACTAAGTTACAAAAGACAGAAGCAGACTGGATCTCGAATTCCTCAAAACGTGTAAGGCGTATAATACTATTCCGAAATTGGCATCAGATTTAAACTATTACTAAAACGTTTTTATCTAATAGCAATTTTGTACCGTGGTTCTCAATTAAATTGTTGAATAAAGAATAGCTTTAACTTTAGAGCTAATGGAAAAACAAATCAGATGATCTTACCATGTTTTTATATTAATTTACAAAGTATTTATCGTATATTAGATTTACTTTTTGTACAATAGTTATTCAAACGCTTGTTTCCAAGACGGATGATGTATGCAAACCAAGACATAAAAATAACATTAAGATCCGCTCACATTTTACATTTTATGCTTCTTCCAATCCCTGACAAAACATCTTTTAACCCTCTCAGCATAAATTACTTTCTTCCAATGAAAAGAGGTTAACTAGCCTAGCTTAAATTTAACCCCCAACGGATTTAATTAAACTTCATTAATATTTTGGGCATTGAGATTCTGCTTCACATGCTAAAAAATTAGAACCTTATAATTTAGATTTTAAATGGTCAACCCTAAAAATTAAACAAATCGTCCATAAACACTTTTATAAATCAACCCCAAGCTGAAAATTTTTTCATTTTTGATTTCAAGATCTGACTTTGCTACACTAAAATCTCTTAAAAAAGATACCTCTATCATTATTTGCAAACCAGACAAAGGTCAAGGAATAGTATTAATGAACAGATCAGATTACGTCACCAAGTTAAAAAACATCCTTACCGACACGTCAAAATTTAACCCTATTCTAAACAAAACCCCCATTAATGGTTCTCTCTCTCTAGAAGACAAAGTAAACCGTTTCCTTAGAAAACTCCTAAAAGCCGGATTAAAATCAGTAAAAATCTATTTTTAATGAAATATTTATGCTCATGTTCATCCCCGGCACATTTTGTACGGCCTCCCGAAGATACATAAGAATAACGTACCAATTCGACCCATTTTAACAGCTTTTACGGACTCACAATTTAATACTGGCAAAATTCTTAGTCCTCTTAGCTCAACCCCATTTCAACTAATGATTTACAATAAAGAATTCCTTACCAATTCAAGAAACTGCTATCCACTATTAATTTTACAACTATTCCATGACTAGTTTTGAACATTGAATCACTTTAACCAATATCCCATAAACGAGGCCATAAACATCCTACTAGAAAACATTTTTTGATAGTAAACCTCGTTTAATGTTTTAATAAGAAAATAATTCTAAACACTTTTTGCCAACTTGCAGCAACGATTACATACTTCTTTTTGATAATGTATCTTATACACAAACTAATTCCCAGCATGGCCTCACCATTAAGCTCAATCCTGGCCAATGCATACTTGATACACCACGAAAAAAATCTGGCTTGATTTTTCTCCCCCCTTCCTTCAAACCTTACTTCTCATAAAAGATATAACGTTTAATTCCTACTTTTTACAGATAAAACAAAATTCCATATTTTTTGACTATGCTAAAACTATTTATTAAACATAACTTTCACACATGAGGACAAATCGGAGAACTCCCTTCCTTTTTTGGATTTTTCATCAAAAAAACTTCATCAGATTTCTCTACGTGAATTTTAGGAAAAAGACCTTTACAGGACTGGCTTTAACTTTTTCAGCCATACCCCTTGCTTTTCAAATGTAATAGTATTAAAACCCTTTTATACAGAACCTTCATTTATCTTCCACTTATAGTTTGTTACACAAAGAATTTACATTCCCTCTCAAATTTTTTCGTATCAAACCTCTTTTCCTCTCTCTCTCATAAACAAATTTATTCAACAATCTCTTAAACGCAGAATTAGACCCTCCCCCCATTACTTTCTTAACCCTTAAACTGAAGTTGTATATTCCTCTACCTTATTATGAACATATTTACACTAAACTACGTAAGGACCTTGCCCACGTCTTAAATAATAGTTTCCCACAATTAAACATCAATTTAATTTCAATTCCTCCTTAAATACAAGTCGTTGGTAATCATAAAAAAAACACCCTCGCTACTCCGCTCTTCTGTTATTACAAATTCAATTTGTAACGGGTGATTGCCGTTTATGTTGTAGTAACTTTACGCCAAGCTCAACTAAGAGTGGATGAGCACAGAGGTGTTACACGCACCAACCTTATCCTCAATTCCCCTTCACCACTCCGCCGTATTCGTGACACGCTCACACGCTTTGCCATAGTTTTTCATAATTCCATATCTAACCCAAAACAAAAATCACCAACCAACCTAAAATATTTTAGAATCTTTACATATGGCCGACATCAAACCCACCCTCAACACGATAAGTGCCCGTTTTAAAAACTACTTCTGCTTTAACCTCCAAGATGGATGCTGTCCGCCTTCACCTGTATTTATTTATATATTTTTTTTCGAGTGTATAAATATTCATTTGACTAAGTAAAGTTCGAAGAATAGGTTATAATTTTTATGAATTAGCTTAATTGATTATAAGTTTTTTGAAAGTTACCCTTCATATAATTAAAAATACCACTTATTCATTTGATAATGTTGTTATATAGTTTTATTAATAAGCCATGATTGCCTTTGAGTGTCTAATTCTGTGAATTTACTTTGTTTTTGTAACATTTTTTGTGATTTAATTTAATTTAAAATGTACGCATTTTAAATTTAAACTGCTTCATTTCCAGTTAATAACGTTAGATTATATTCATTTATTTGTACTAGTTTTATTTTTATTTAATTATTTGTTAGGGAATAGCAGCCCACATAACGTTCATCGTTTTATTCTTGTCAATAAAGAATCCTCTCCATGTTGTTGTCTAAGCCCTGGTGTTGCTTTTCACTAAATCAATCATACTTATATATATATATACTATACTATATACTACTATATATAATATATATATATCTATATATATTATAATATATAATACTAATATATATAATAATTATATATATATATATATATATAATATATCATATAATATATATATATATTACGGGTCTTTTAACAACTTTTAAAGGCCAAAAATCTTGCGGGAAAATAGTGTTTTCGCCCCAGAACTCAAAGCGGGTAAAAATCGGGAATTTCGAAAAATCACGATTTCGCCTTCTCAACTTTATCTAAATTTTACTCTCTCACACACACATACTTACATATATATATTATTATATATATATATATAATCTATATATATTATATTATATATATTATCTCATATATCCTGATAATATATATAAATATTATCACCTAACCTATACTATAAGTATATATATATATATATATTTTAATATTATATTTATATATTTATAAAAAGCATTAAAATATAAAAATTAAATTATTACCAGAGTTAATTGTTTTCCAAGCTATGGTATTGTGCAATAGTAAATACTATGTTCACCCAATTACGCAACAAAATCACTATACATGCAACTTCAATAAAAACAAAAATAGTACAATAGACTATACTGACAGTTAAAAACTCAATTCAACATCTATCCAATGTCGATATTAGTTGCAACACTTGAACATTAACTCTAGCACAGGTTTCGGCAAAACGACTACAAATGAATAACTCTGTGCTCAAATATTCAGCAAAATAGCGCAAAGTGAACTCACAACAAGCAATTCAAGTGATAACGAATATTGACGGTGGGTTATAAACATAAATGCGCGCGAGACAGGATACCAATTAAATGAATGCGATTGGTTGAAAAGATATTAATTATATTGTCATAAACTTACTCTTCAAAAAGAACATAAACAATTCCTTGGCCAGGCCCGTCGTTACGAGATTACAACCAACTATACTTTTCGAAAGAATTCTCAAACCCACAATATGTAGCAGTTATCCAGACCTCCTGTTGAAGTAGAGTTACCGGCCTGTTTGCAATACGTACAGTGCAATGTATTACTCAAAAAAACTCCACCAACGTATCTCCCTGAAGATCTTCAAAGTAATATGACGGTCGAACGGGTTCTTTTTTATTATATGAAAACCGCTCCAGGTCAATATGTCGTATCAAAGAATTCACCTGTTTTATGATCAATGTTCTCATGAAATCAATGACTTTAAAACCCAAAATAATAAGAAACTGAATATTGAATAAAAAATTTAGAAAATAAATTATCTTTGGAAACACCCGTCAAGAAATACTGGAATAAATTAAAAAAAAAAATAGCTTCTATAAAAAAAAATGAATATTACTGCTCTTACAAAACTAAGTTTTTGCACATCCTGAAACATGCAGTTAATGTCCGAAGGTTATCCACAAATACAGCGCAGCCGAATATATAGAACTCAGGGACCAAAATCCAATTATAGTTTTAGCTTGAAACATATTAACTTGCCAATAAGATCAACGACCATAATATATATATACATGCATATGTAATCTATGTATGGTGGCATCAATGTGTATATGAAACAACTGTTAAACAATAACAAAATACTCTAACAATAAATTTATACAGATCCTCGCCCATAAACATGTAATATAAAATATATAAATATGTTAAAATAAATAATGTTGTATAAATAAATAAAATATATTAATAACAAACTATTATTAGACAAGTGAATTTGATAGTAATCTTTAATCTAACTTGAAATTTAACAGAGTTTGAAATATAGCCTTTTGCGCATATATGCGCAGGATGATTTTATCCTAACAGTTTTCTCTAATCAATGAGGTTGCCCAATTGTGGAAATAAATAAATCCTTTGTTACAGACTAAAATTGTGAATACACAATTAACCATATGTTAAAAGATAAATATTAAATTGACAACTCAATTTACTTTTACCAACCAACAACAACCTTTTGCGGAACTTCAGAAAATAAATTGCAATAATACAAGCTTACCTGCCAGTAATATCTAGCAACTATTCCAATGCAACACACTTTATAAATGCATATTCTGCAGACGACGCTTTGACATAACAATGCAATATAAAATACACTCTACTTACAATTGCTTTAAGATCACAAACTTAATCACCTTAATATTTACATTAAACAAAACAGCAATATTTCACACATCGAAATTATATTACCACATTTAATTTAAAACAAATATTATATTTACTTTTGTAATATAAAATATAATAAAACACTCCTTGATTACAAAATACACAAACTAACAAATAATAAAAATCGATCGAGGCATTAGTAGCTACCAACTGTATACACCTTAGTTAACAACAATGAAAAGCGGAAAGATCAAAATTATTCTTACTTTTACTATTTATACGGATTCAAGTAATTTAGAAGACGCCTATTGACGAATCACAAACCTTAAAAACAGTAAGTCAAATGATGTATATATTTATCAATTAATTTAGTAACACAAATATATACAAGACATCTAAAGGGGGGGCGGGATTGGTAGTCCTTGTAATATCGTACTATATTTCAAGGAATAACAATCCAACATTCCAATCAGAATAAGAAATTCACGAAAAAAATCGGACTTTATGGGCTACCACACCTCAACAAAAAAATACATTTATTCAATAAAATATTAATTTTATATATATATATAGAAAATCATTTTATATATATAGTAATACGCAGGTTTCCTTTTCGCAATTTTGCTTTAAAAATAATAATAATAATAATAATAATAAAAAACTAATAATAATATATAATAATAATTAAGAATATTAATAATAATAATAATAATAATAATAATTAACAGTAATAATATTAATAAAGCTATTACAATTATTACCAATGACAATTCAGATTTTAAAAATAAGTCTTAAAAGATGAGTTCTCATTGGTTGTATTTCTCCTTACAATAAAAGAACATATTTACAATATTTGTGACCGGGCCATTTAGCGCATACATTAAGATATAGATAAAAGCAAAAAATAATATTGCAATAGCAATACGTGACCTTTATTTTTATAACAAATAAATGATAACAATGTATCATATACTATTATGTACCACTGCATACAAAATAACTTAATATATATTTCTAGTATACTTATGTATATATTTAATATTTATAGACTTTATAATTAAATAATAAATCCAAAATTGGCCCCAAAATATATTTAGACATGCCCTAAAATATCTACCTATATAATATATATCTACACTTTATATAATGACTAATTCAGGATTAGATGAAATATTTATATGATATATTCACAAAATTATCAACCAGAGTATACTATACATAAATATATCCCCCTATCAGTACTCAAAAATAACTTACTCACTCTATCATACAATCTTACGGGTCCAGTGAACCGTTTGACCATCTCACTCATAACCGTCCTTAATTTCGCACATAGACCCACGTTACGAAATTATGAAATTCCAATCAAACATTAGCTTGTTGTTGATGCGATCTTCAATCTCCATTATAATGGTACCTTTGTGCTAACATGTGTCTGTACCTCTTATTCGACTAAGTTATTCAGTTTCGATCCTTTGGTATCCCTCTAATTGTTATGAACAAAGTGTAATTGACAGTCCTATCAAGACATCTACGTAATAATGGACGTACGAGCGTGTCTGGAGATCAATTTCTATAGTTTATGACGTAAAGATAAGGAGCCGTGTGGCATTTAAGAAATCAGTTGTGAGTGAGTAAATGTTAGAATGAATATGAATACGATTGAGAACAAGTTATAAGTACATATACTTTAACAACAACAATAGTAATGTCTTCCTTCAAGCATCGGGCATGTATAACTTACATGTAATGACCACCTTGAATATTCCAATAGATTCAAGATACAGACATGTAATTGAGAACAGTGATCATCTATGCTCCATTTAATTAATTAGTCTTATAATAAAGATAAGTAAATCTACTAACGCATAGTTTGAGATGGGAGCTGCTTATAGTAGTACATGAAGAGTTTAGCATCTATCTTTACTTTACATCATTATATAACCTGCCTATTCTATAGTATGTTCAATAAATAGAACTCGTAATTATATTCACAATATTATAAATTGTGTCTCTAATTAAACGCTTAACCAATGTCTCAAAGACATATTTTAAAAAGTGAGAACCGATCACTTTTTCATAATAGAAGTTAATATATTAAAACTTTCAGTGTAGGAAATAGAATGTAAATAGTCGATAAACAGTTTAGGACAGACCCCTAAGCTTTTTATTGAAAACTGAGAGAAATTAAAATAATAAATGCTTAAAGGCGATCACTTTAATCTAAAAAATGTGCGGCTTATAGGTTCTGAGAGCGAAGTATATATAGAGTGGCACATCTTTGAATATTTTACGCGACTCGCTCTTCAATATTGCTAATGCTAATTCACGTACATATAATGAAATTTATTAACAATATGCACTGATTAGCACTCGAATCACCGCACACTACGGGCAGAGCCAGCTAATTGATTTGGCCCATTCACAATCCTAGTAGGACAAATATTGCGTGAATAATAAATAAGATATATAAATGAATAGAATATGAAATAAATAATAATTTTAAAATGTGTTAATAGATAATAAATAATAGATAAGTGTATATAATAATAATATTAAGATGAATTAAATACAACATAACAATATTAATCAAGGGGAGCAACTAGGAGAACTGGGACTTATGGTGATATGTCTTAGACAACTACTAATATAACATAAACTAGCATTACCACATCGCTGCCACTTTATGAGGATTAAGAACAGCGTATTCATCTGAACATCCTTCCTATTAACAAATGCTATTGATATAAACATACATCACGCAATCAAGTTATGCAAGTCACTGATTACGCCTCACGCTACTACTCAGACTCTATCCGTCCCTCTCTCCAGGATACCAGCATATATCCACCATCAAGGAGTGAAATGCCGACTTCACTTCACTACATACCGATTAACTCCTGTCACTCTCTATTGCTCTAATAGTCACATGACTTATTTCTTCAGTTATTTAATTCAGAGCAGACCAATCGAGTCTATATAACCTTCCTCGATGAAAGTGCCAAAAAGTAGATAACTACAAACATAAACACACCATTAAAATCGAGTTCAAAATCTTAATATTTGAGACCCAAGTATTGAGAATACCTCGCTACGAGAATTTATAATATAGAAACAGGGGACAACCTTAATGGAAACCATTTTTTCAAGCGCCAGGCATTGCCTCCCAACGAAAAGGCATCGACGGTAACATCCGACAAAGACGCATAAATAGATACCATAATTCAGACTCGCGAAGGATCATTACAAAGAAGCCTCCGAATCTAGATACAATCATCTACATATCGCCACAGTAGACTCTCCTCACATACACTATATCGAGAAATTCTGATACGTACATTCACCAACTTTGATGGCCGTAGTGAGCTCGAATACCATGGCAGCAGTTATAAGCATTGACCCACTACCAACTATCAAATATCTAAAATAAAGATATTGAGCACCACCATATCCTCGATACGCTGCTATCCATTCAATTAGTATATTTAGGATAAAAAATAATCTGTATTGAGTATCAATATATTATATTCTGTTCAACGGCTCGTATTCATATTTAAATTACTAATAATAATACTCGAAAACAGAATGATTCTATATAATATGAGCTCACTATATGCCTAAGAATAGATATAAATATTACATCCTTCAAGATCTAATAATACTTTAATCCATACTAAACTATACATATAAGGCTTGATAACCTAAAGGTTAACCCTAAATAAAAATAGAAATCTAGGAGAAATAACTAATTAAATAACTATATTTTCATGATATACCTATACAACAAATATTTTACCAATATACATTTATGAGATTATGATAGCATACATGATAGTATTTACGTAGGTATTATAATGTCACTATTTATCCACTTGGTATAGATAATATAGCTCAGTCAACCTATAATATATATATATCATAATATAATAGAAGTCTATGACGTTATTAGTATTTTCCATGATGTTCGAGAAAAGTTATATAGTATGCTACTATATAGTGCTATAACAAGATTAAATGGATGAGTAATATTTCTATAATAAATATATGTATTACGTCTTGAGTCATATTATTATATACCGTTGATAAACAAAGCAAACAAGGTCAAAACGTTTTTCACTCAAAGATAGAGATACTTACTACAGTGGAAGAAAAACGTTAATACTCGTGGTGAAAAAGTGAGGGACGAACGTATATAGTGTTTCCATTGAAAACTGCAGGGAAAGATGGAGAATACCAATATAGATTGAGAGCTAATTTAAAAAGGGATATTACAAATTTTGAAACGTCCGGGATATAGAGGCAAAAAGGAGAAGTGGGGAGAGAACAGACTACGAAGAGGGAGAAAAGCCACGAGTATGAAACAGTTAAGTAGCATGGCATAAGTGAAAATATCCGTGAGACAAAAACGTGTCGAGGGAGAGGGCACATATTAGATAGAGTTAATATTATAGATAGCCCACGAAGGAGGAGGGGAGAACCAATATTAAGGGGATAGAGAGACGAAAGAATTCAAGAAAAGGAGCCAGAGAAGGGTAAGCAACACAGGAGAAACAAAAGGGGGGTTCTATTAAATCGCCAGAACTTCAGAGAATATACAAATCTATCCGATACACTGTCGTTGAACGAAGGAAGTAGAGTCTCTCAGATACGTAATTTTTGAGTCGGGGCCACCTCTCAAGTCTTTAACGAATCTGTCATGCGAGATAGGCTCGAGACACATGTTCTGTGTACAAGATGAGAGGGAGGTGTGAGGGAATGTGGTAGTGATGCGGTGCGTATCGGCGTATCACTCTCGTTCTTATCTATTATTGCATGACGGTCCAGGACTTCAGATAATGCGTACACGATTGTACTCACTCCTGCATGACCGGATGATGTATTACGTACATGGCTACATGACATAGACATACATTTCCGAACATACGATCATATACATTACTCTCAACTGTATATATAAATTACACAATGGCCAAATACTCAGTCTTCTCAGAGACAAAGTGCGACTGTTGAAATGTCTAGTGAGAGTAGATGTGCCCTAGAATTAAAAATAGTACAACTCGACTTGTGAAATAATGATTCTGCTGATATTTATTAAACTGATTTTCTTTCGAATCAGTTGATGCATGGATTTATCATGTCTAATTTTCCTACAGTTAATCACACGTACCATATTTATTATTTTTTCTTCAAGAGTAAACTAATTTTATTTTCACAATCGAATATTCCAAATATATTCTCATTACTATAATAACAAGCACCTAACTGATAGATAAAGTAAATAAGCTTATAGCCTTTAAGATTATAGTCTATTTTATAAGATATCATATAGATTATGATAATTATATTATTCTATTTTATACTCCAGTCTAATAAACCAATTTTAACTGCGTCTATCAGTAAACCATTTGCAAAAGAACTATTTATATATTTTACTTTAATTTAAAATTTTTTTTTTATATATACCTGTTACGCTACAAAGAATTGGTACGTAGATGGGCTCTACCATCCTTTTATAGATGTTCAATTTGTTAATAATTATATGATATATAAAGTAATCTAAATAGGTATCATACTAGGAATATATAAGAACTGTAATTCCTGATTTGCAAATTATAAGTAGAATGTATCCAAGTAATTATATATATTAGTAATCTACCCCCTTTGTATATTATAGATACCCAAATTCACAAATATACTTAAATAGTTATCAGAGAATTAATAAATAGTAAGAATATATAAGAAACGAGGTGTCAAATGAAATATTACTAACTTTGTATAAAGTAAGAGAGTAATAAGTAAGGAAAAAAAATTGACTATTTTGATAGATAGTAAATAAATAACATTTATTCACAAATTAATTCTTCCATATATTTATTATGAAGATATAAGAATTAATATATATATCATACTAAATATTATGTCGTTTTATTAATTATATTGTTATATAATTTTATTATTATCATTATTACTAATACATGAATAGAAATATATAATATGTAAAAACTAAATAAACTAAAAAATAAAATGTTGTTAATAAAATAATATTAAATAATAAGTATTCGTCTGTTCTCACGTGAATATTACTAATGAATCACTACTTTATAATTATTATATATTATACAATAATAATACAAAAACACATTATAATACATATTATAAAGACTGCTCATAATTCCCCACTCTTCAAAACCCAGACCCAAGATTCCAAACAGGAACACAATAAGGGTATCAAATCATTGGTGTCGTTTTCTATTTGCTTCCATAAAAACTACAGCTATACTTAGCATCTGAATAAACCAGCTTTTACTGGCCGAGTATTCTCTCAAGGCGTGTCCCTTAAACATGTCACGCGAAACAGAAAAAAATAGTTACGAAGTGCCTTATTTGTCGAGTTTATATGTCGCCCTTATATAATATTTTCATGGTAGATTTATTTATGTTTCGCCATTTCACTTGTTTAGAAGGTAATATGTCGTGTATGTCACATCGACAGTTGATGGGAAAATAAAATATAATTTTCTCCATCATTGACCATTTCTCCCGTTTTCTTCAAACCTTATCCTATCCTCACTGAACCTAAGAAACTATATAAAATTGTCTTAGTGACTGCTATATATAGATCAGATTTTTCAGCACCTCTCCCACATTACTGAGCTTAAACTAAATAGTACGCAACAACTAATCACCCAATACTCTTTAAAATTAACTTGTGTTGAACTTAGTAAGAGATGTTGGAAACTCACTTACACATTACTGTAACCTTTTTTGTTCTTTTGTTTATTCTTTTCGCCATATAATCCATACATTTTATAAAGTTTAGAAGCAATTAAGAGTATTATAGAATGTCCATATTAGCTTCAACGTTGTCAGCAAAAAACACATTCAAAACAGGTACATTCATATCATTCTTCTATCTAGGAGAAAATGGAATCTTCTATTTTGTTACAATTGCACTTGCACTGCGTTAAAAACAAATCCTAAACTATACTTTATAAAAAACAATAAAGCCAATATACAGTGAAAATTCAGAAAGATCCAAAAGAAAAAGAAATAAATAAGAAAGTATGTATCTCCCAAAAAAAAAAAATAAATATTCCCACTTTAATGGTATTTGAAAAAAAAAACAAGAAATGCAACTACGCAAACATATGTTAATAAAAGTATCACTTAAATTATACGTATTTTATAAAAATTTATGGTTAGTATTTTGCGACTTCTAATTTTCCTCATTATTACTTTTTATATAAAAATACGCAATGCATTATCAATTAAACCTGTAAATCATTACAGGACACTCATATACCCCAGATAGCGAAAACAAAAAATAACTATAAGATCCAAATTGACAAACAATATATTTTTATACGTGATAATAAGGGGAACCTTTATCTAGTAGCACAGTAGTAAATAATCACGTTTTTAGAATTCCGGTAGAAGAGTGCTACTAATTAATAGGATTAATAACTAAATATTATAAATAGTACAACTTATCAAATTATAAAAAATATATCAAAAGCATCTAAAACATTGGGCACACCTAAAAATATAACAAAGAGAATGAAATATATTCCACAAATTATAATTAAATAAATAAATTTTAATTTTGTCATAACATTAATTACTTGCTATACAACAAATTTTATATTAACAATATATATATACACGATGATTCCATAAATAAATCTTATTCTTATATCATAATCTATAGAATATAAAAATTGGACTAGATTCAAATTATTTTATCCAATGGTCATCTAAATAATAATGTGGATAATAGATAAATAATGAATAATGGATGATATAATATATGTATAATCATTGGATAATATGACTAAATAATATATATATATTATAAATAAAAATAAAAGTAATATAAATATAATATAATATTAATCATAATAAAAGTTTGTTTCAATATATTTCAATCTCTCAAATTGTGCATAACCTAAAAATTATTTCAAATATTTAAGCAGTCTTATAGAATTTATTTATAATTCTTTAAATATAATTAATTATAATTAAAAAAAAGACAAAAATTGTAAATAATTAAAGATTATTTAAAATATAATAAATAATTAATTTTGATGATTTATTTATTATTTATGACAACAAATTTAATAATATAACAGCTAACCTTTCCAACCTCTTATTTTATTATTACACTTATGGGGTTACATTTTATGGTCATAAATACATTTCACTTAATCCCATATTATAGTATACATAAATAGTATTTCTATATGAAATCATATATGTAAGTGCCGTACCTGAATAAATACTTAGGTTATATAATAATATATACACTTTATCATTACCTATTACCCGGTGATCCACTATATATTTTAAATTATATATTTTATTATTGAATAAAAATATTTTATAAATCCCTTTATAATCAGATATATTTTTTCTATTTTCATATACTGTAGCAGATTACTGAATAACTATTTTATTTAATATAAGATATTTAATTCTTAATATATTATAATTATAATATAAAATATAATCTCAATAGTTACAATATATCTTACGTTTTGAATTTAAAATTACATATTATTCACATCATTTAAATCTATCACAAAATTAATATATTTGAATAATCATAAATAATAATCCAATACGTTTAGCTATATTATTTAAATAATATAACTATTTAAATATATATAGCGAGGCTCTCTCATTATATATAATATATATATATATACTTAATTACTTACATTTTTAAATTCTTTTATTTTCTTTATAATGCAATTTGAAAAGTAAAGTTTAACTAATCTATAACAATGAATTAAAATTAATCATCATTTAAAAAAGAATATAAAAAAAATAAGTAATATAAAATATTAGAAATTAGTGTTTAACCGCTGTATTTTAAAATTAAATCTTGCTCACGATGCGTATTAGATTTAAATAACTCATCCATACAAAATGACTTATAAAAATATATAAGTTAGTAATGATAGATGACGACTACGGAAAAAGACCGAATGGAGTTATTACAGCAAAATTATTATCTTCATATTTTTAATTATAATATATTATCAATTTCATTAAAATCATTATTAAAACCATATAAGTATATATATTTTATAGCTTAATAACCATTCCGATTTATTAAAGAATATATACTTTTATTATCATTTTCTCTAATCGTCAAACAAATTATTATAACAACAGCAATTTTTTATCATTTATGTCCATTTTTATAATAACATATTATATATATTAATATATATATATATATAATATATAAATATATATATATAAAATAATATAGATAGTATATACTAACTATATATATATAATAATTATATATATATAATAATTAAATATATGATATATGAATGCAATTATCGTTAAGGGTATTAATTATTATTATAATCTATATAGTTTATTATTTAAATAGATTAATTTATTAAACTTATTTAAAAAAACCAAGTAAGTAGTTAAAAAATTATAAATATCGGAATTCGATAAATACTGGATCTTACATATATACCTAATTACATCTATATGGTAAATCTAATTAACTAACGAGACTATATACTTACAGCCAATAAGGTGGTCTCGCTCCAGCGTTTAATTAAAGAGGGGTATTGGGTCTTTGCAGAGGGAATTGAGCGGTTTCGGACTACAAAGACCGAGAAGGTGAGCCAAGAGCCAGAAAGGAACAATAAAAAGAAGATAAGGGTCTTTTCCTATATTAGGCCTCGAACAACATTTAAGGTTTACTAATGTTAGGCTTCATGACGGACTGTGATCTAAGGAGGAATCCAAGAAGGGTAACCCTTTTGACACTATTCCAAGGCAATGTCTTGAACACAATGGAAAATTTAGGTACATAAT
>JABUQX010105124.1:30000-36720 GCA_015478945.1 Trachelipus rathkii | reverse complement strand
TGATAAGTGGCTTCAAACCCTATCCCCCTTTGGTTATTCAAATTTGTTTAAGGTCCGTTCACTAAGTTCCCGGACAAGGGTGGTTTTTTGTAAGTCAATTTTTGACTTACTTTGTGATACAAAAGTGTTAGTAGAGGAGGAGGGAACACACCCCATAGTTATAGGGTCCTCCTGTTCCTCAGAGGGGCATAACTCTTCATTCAAAGAGCTATGTTTAAGGTGGTTAGATGAGAGAAAATCAGAGTTACTCATAATTACTCTCTCACCTGTAGTGGTAATATAGAGGTGGGGGTGGTCATTATTAAAATGAGACACCTTTCCATCCCTTTTGTGGAATGACTTCCCTTTGGTAGAAGTCGATGGTTTTTTATTATGGTATAGTTTCTTTCCTCGGAAAGAAAAATGAGTAAAGTTCTTTTTTGAATCAAAAGAACATGGTAGTGAGTACTTCTCTTTTTTAAGAGAAGAGTGGCAAATTTTATAATCGAGTTTTAAAGTCTTTATCTCTGATAGAGGATGAAGACAAATTTTATTTTGACTAAAATGACAGTAGTCAGTTTTAGTTTTAAGAGGTACAATTTCCTTGTTGGAAAATGTGACCATTTTTGATGAGTTTATCAAACAATTTTTATTACCAATTTTGATTTTAATATTTGTAATATTTTTTATATATAATTTGAGTTGCTCTTTACAAGAACCAACTGCAAAAGTTTCACTCATAGCTATGAGTGATTTCAAATTTTTTATTAAATTGATTCCCACAAATTGAAATAAATTTTCTCCCTCACTTGTTTGTGAGTAAGAGAAAAAGGAACCATCCTTCATTAATATTTTATAATTATTTTTATTAGTATTTGTATCAATATTTCTAGAAGTATTACATTTTCCTTGCTCTGGAAAAGTAATCAAGGACTTCTCCTCACTCTGTGGGGAGGAAGCCAATTCAAGAGAGGGTACCTTCTTACTATACTGTGATAAATAAGAAGGATTTTTAAAGTTGAAGGAAGGCCCAAAATGGTTTTCCCACTTCTCTGTGAGAAGGGGAAGGTGAGAACAATTTAAGTCAAAAGATGAAATAGTTTTAGTGCCTTCTAAGAGGACACTATTGTTAATAATTTTTAATGATAATTTTTCTGGCGATGTAGATTTAATATTAATTGGTAAATTATTGTTTGATATAATTTTATTATTATTTGATGAATTTTGAGATGTAATTTCAATATTATTTTCTAAATTTTCAAAAAGATGTTTTATATCTTCCTCGTAGGAAGTATAAGTGATGTTGAGATCGTCAATTTCCTCTGAATCACTTTCAGTGGGTTCAGAGGGTGATTTTGGTTCAAGCATTTCACATATAGACGAATGATGTCTCAGTGAATTGCAAAAGATGCAAGGCTTGACCATTAAACATTCAGATATAGTATGATTTGATAAAAAACAAGTTAAACAAAGATGGTTATTTACTAAGTATTGACGTCTCAAAGAAGGAGTGGAGATTGTCTCACACTCAAAAGCATAATGCCTTTGTTTACAATATATACATTCAATATGAAGATAAGCACATTCAAGTAGTGATATAGTATTTTTTACAAGTAAATAATAGTCGACACATTTACGGCTTTCTTCCAGTAAAGCCTTTTCAGAAGTAATGGTTTTTTGTATGAGAGGATTATACCTCTTCAACTCACCATTTAAGTAATTTATTTGATCGACTATAAGTGGGTATTTATATATTAAAGGGTATCTCTCATCAAATAATTTTTTGGCCTCAAAACAGATATCATCTATTAAGAGCCTTATAGTTTCACGTTCGTCGTGAAGTGATTTGGTTTTTGGTATATTTTTAATTTTATATTTGATATTAAAAACCATTTTAAGAATAGAACAATGAATGTCATAAGCTACATCATCTTCTAAAAGGGCGATTTCCTCATCGCAAATTTCTATAAGTTTATTATTAATATTATCTAAATCTAAATCAAGTTTTTCTAATTTTTTTATAAGTGATTCCATCTGAGTGGTATTCAGATTGGAATATAAAATGCAAAAGTCGGCTTCGTGAAGGGTTGGCTCCACGAGACTCCGCAAAGTGTCTCTCTGTTGTATGAGAGAGTTAAAGACCTCAAGGTCAGCGGCCGAAAGGTCGGATGGTGGAGAAGCCATGTCGACTTCAAAATATTAATTTACAAAAATATATACAAATGAATGAAGTACAAGTACAATATGAATTGTACAAGTAAAAATATTGTACCAGTACAAGTACTTAGTACAAAAAGAATGTGTCTTGAGACACAAAAAGATATTAAAATTTTCAAAACTATGAGATTAAATGTATTTATAATACAAGTACAATATAGATTGTACAAGTAAAAATATTGTACAAGTACAAGTACTTAGTACAAAAATAATGTGTCTTGAGACACAAAAGATATTAAAATTTTCAAAACTATGAGATTAAATGTATTTATAATACAAGTACAATATAGATTGTACAAGTAAAATATTGTACAAGTACGAGTACTTAGTACAAAAATAATGTGTCTTGAGACACAAAAGATATTAAAATTTTCAAAACTATGAGATTAAATATATTTTATAATGTTCAACAAAAAATGTTGAACCGATGAACCGGTCTCAGTGTACCGGTATAAAGCGCTGGAAAATATTGTATAAAAAATTTATACACAAAAGAGTGTCTCGTGAAACTAAATAATCAAATTGTATACTAAGTTATTTTTATATAAAATATATAATATATATATATAAATATATATATATATATATATATATATATATATATATATATATATATATATATATATATATATATATATATATATATATATATATATATATATATATATACAAAACCATAAGATACTAGTGGAGAGACGAGGTATCAATATATATATATATCTAAATATATATAAATATATAAACGATTGTTTATATAAAATTTTTACCCTACAGAATCAGTGAGTGGTAAATTTTTATATACATATATATAAATATATATATATATATATATATATATATATATATATATATATATATATATATATATATATATATATATATATATATATATATATATATATATATATATATATATATATATATATATATATATATATATATATATATATATATATATATATATATAAAATTTTATGAATATTAATCACTTTTGTGAAAATATTTAAATATAAATTATCACTAAGTTGAAAGTGTATAATAACACAAATTTTATAAAATAAAATTTAAACTAAGTGAATAAAAAATAAAACGTATGTCTTTTCACATACAAGAGAAAATATTTTTAATAAATAAAAAAAAAAAAAAAAATAAATGGAGTTCAAAAAACTTCCAATTGAATGAAAATTATTTTTAAAATAATTACAATTATATATATATATATATATATATACTATATATATATATATATATATATATATATATATATATATATATATATATATATATATATATATATATATATATATATATATATATATATATATATATATATATATATATATATATATATAGTGGTTTAACTGACCACTAATATATAAAAAGTTTTATTCAATAATACATATATATATATATAATGTTTTTAAATATTAAAAATATTTTTACTAAAATATTTTTTAAAGAAAATAACTGTTGTAAGTTATTTATTTGAATTTATATAAATTTTTAAAGTTTTTAAAGAAAAATAAAAAATTCCCCTAAATTGAGGGGAAAATTATTTTAAAAATTTTAATAAATATTTTGATTGAATGCCCTCTATGGAGCCAATAAATTTGAATGTGAAGAACTGGAGACTTGTGTCTCTCATAAGCTCCCACACACAAAAAAGAAAACCTCATATAGAGGTACAACTACTGTAATTAGTTTAAGGTAATTTTAATTTTTGGGGAAAAAACCAACAAAGTTGGATCTGCACTCGGGTCCAAGTGGTCGTACAAACACCACTAATTTACCTTGTAGGCAAAGCCTATGCACAAGATAAACCCCTGTGGGTAATAAGTTGTTTAAGGTTATTTAAAAATTTTGGTTAAACCAGATTTTATTGATTTCAGCTGGTAGCAATCATTGTTTTCAGCCAGTTTATATAAAAAGCACCGACATAAAATGTTTATAAAAAAATGAATTTTTAAATTTTACTTTTGAAAGAACCATGTTAGCTTATTAATTATGTTACGAACTGAAGCGCTAAATAAATGGTTTCGAAAATTCAAATCTGTAAAGGACCTGAATGAGGACGATGGGCGCCACTTAAAATGTGGGGATTAGTGACCTAGTCCCAGGTAGCTAGGCTAATGAAGACCAGATCACCAATCGACATTTATTCCCACTTCCAAACAAATCTCTGGCGCGTTCACTCGATTAGTTTAGAAGTGGCCAATGAATAGTGGAATATGAATTTGTATATATATATATATATATATATATATATATATATATATATATATATATATATATATATATATATATATATATATGTGTATGCAATATATATATATATATATATATATATATATATATATATATATATATCTATATATAAATATCTATATATATAGATATATATACTTTACATATATATATATATATATATATATATATATATATATATATATATATATATATATATATATATATAAATTGGATTAGTTATGGAGTAATTAATATATATATACAACGAATGAAAAATAATTATTGATTCTATAATTTACTGCCTATATAAACCGAATGTCCATAAAAGAACCGAGTTTTTATTTATGATGATTTTGGGGACGAAAAAGTTTTGTCGTATATTAAATTTAATTGAAATTTATTTTTTATAGTTATTGAAAGTTTACTAAGTTTATTTTATATGGAAGTCACTTTAATATTTGAAATTGTAAAATTTTCATTGCGAAATTATTTCTGAATTTCCGAATATGTGTAACCACGTTATCGAACAAGATGTAGTATAATTTTATATCTTCGGAAGTGGACAAAGATGAAAAAAACTCTAGTCAAATTCCGAAGATAAAGACAATAATAACAACAATATTTATTGTGATAACGATAACAATAACAACGCACACTACTAAGACTTTCTATAATTAGTACTATAAACAATAATAATAATATGTAATAATAATAAAAATAATAAAAATAATAATAATAATAATAATAATAATAATAATAATAATAATAATAATAATAATAATTATAATAATAATAATAATAATAATAATAATAATAATAATAATAATAATAATAATAATAATAATAATAATAATAATAATAATAATAATAATAATAATAATAATAATAATAATAATAATAATAATAATAATAATAATAATAATATTAATAATAATAATAATAATAATAATAATAATTATTATTAATGGTAATGACTACCAACAATAATTATTATTTGTAGGAATCGTCCATCTCTAGAAATGCAAAGCATTCTAGAAGAAAGACAAATTTAATAATTTTTATTTTAGGTTCCTAATGTTTCTCGTTTCTGTTTAGAAAACAAGGAAAACAAAAAGAAACCGTAATAAGCAAATGTCTACTTCTTGGAAACTAATTATTATTACAATTTAGACAGGGGTGAAGCCTCTGTCTGGGGATTTATAATATTTGCTCTACCACCAGGAAGACTAGGTCTACCATTACCACTAGTTACAATTTACATGCACGGAAATTGCGGCGTGAAAGTTACACAATTTTTGAAAACTCGCTGAACTTTGAACCTTTAATTTTAAATGGTTTGCGATAAAAATCTATAGATGTATATATATATATATATATATATATATATATATATATATATATATATATATATATATATAAATATATATATATATATATATATATATATATATATATATATATATATATATATATATATATATATATATATATATATATAAATTATATATATATATATAATTTATATAGTAAAATCTATAAAAAGACTACTATAAATAAGTTTTTTGACAAAGATAGTCTAGGGTAGTGAAATTTATTTGACAATTTTCGACTCGAAAATTTTTGACGTGATCAGTTATTGAGACGATTTTTTAATATTTCTAAATAAATATTTATAGTTTTATATATTTATTTTAATAAATATATATATAAAGAGTAATTTTCATTTACAATATTTAAAGGGGGAATGTTACAAATATATTTTTATGATAAGAATCGCTTCGAGACGACCCTCAAAAAATTCAAATTTCACGTATGAAATATTGACAAGTCTTTGGATTTTGATTTTTTGTTATTATTTCGAACTTTCTATTTTTTATGCTAATTACAATCTATGTCTAAGTTTTAATATTACTAAAAAAAATGGTTTTCAGCGACGATACAGTAATTTCTGACCTACCTATTTTAATTGAAATTTCTAATTTCAACTATGACGAGAATTTTTCTCTATAAAATATTTACTATAATGAATTTTATTACTTTAATTTCTACGTTTTTATTTATATTTCTTTAACTTTTTATTTTTATTATTAATATTATTTATCCGAGTCTCTGAGTTTGAATTTCACTAATTATTCCTTTGTTATTAAAATTTTCCCAAATCTTTTATTTTCCCAATTTTTCCCTCTTAACGTTTTTGCTTAATTTTTTGTATGTGATTTTAAATATTTGTATGTATAAAAAAAAAATAAACAAAAAATCAGTATACATCACGTTGTA
>JABUQX010105124.1:25000-27500 GCA_015478945.1 Trachelipus rathkii | reverse complement strand
ACACAATAAATAATTAGAACTAATCCCATTTTGATGACATATTCATAACGGTTTCCTATTCTACCGCAACTTGAACGTAATGTGTTTGCTATGTATTAACTTTAATCTGTCGAGGCAAAGAAGTACCAGAGGGACTCGCATCTGGTCTAGGAGACATTGGAATATTATCCAGATCCGACAATCTTTGTTTATTTTGGATTAAAGTTCTCGGAAAATTAATAGTCTGAAGTTCTTGTTTGATCCTGCTCCATCCTATCACAGGATCCTTCTTCCAATCACGCGAGAGATCGGATATCAAGTCAACAATATTCGAGCCATCTATTGTTTCTCCGTCAATTATGATTTGACCATGCTCGTTCCATGTAATCTGATCTTTTAAAATATAATATATTAGAGCTAAACCGTTTTCCCTTCACCACGTATTGGTAAGATTTCCTCCTATTATAACATGTGTGTTTAAAATTATTCTTCTCTCTTTTTCACACTCAATCTTAGTTACAGATGCTAGAGCTAGAATCTTCCTTAAGGTGAATTTAATATAACTTTTAGATCTACTAATTTTTGTATAGCATTTTGGTATAGGAGTAGGATTCTTTTTTCATGAATTTTAACATCAGAGTTTAATATATTCTGTACACTTCTTTCTCGTAAGTGTTTATCTGTTCAACTTGTGGATCATATAAACTCAAAGGCTGCTGTTGGAGCAACTGCTGATAAGGGTTATACCCGATCTGTGACAACTGATGGTTTGATTGAGATTGGTCGATCTGTTGTTGTTGTTGTTGTTGTTGTTGTTGTTGTTGTTGTTGTTGTTGTTGTTGTTGTTGTTGTTGATGTGTTTGTTGTTGTTGTTGTTGTTGTAGAGATAGGGTTTCTGTATTATATTTCATCTTCTCATAATCGTTGTAGGGTAAAACCACTACCTTCTTCATCACTGAGCTAGCCACTTGGATATCAAAGGGGCTATAACAGAAAAGAGTAAAGGCAGGAACACACCTCCACCTTTTTGTAACAGCTTCTTTTTATTTTTAAGTTTTCTTACGTTACCAGCAAGTTTTTTAATGATGTATCTATGACGTCGCAGCTTTCCCTTCTGCGTCTGTTTTAAATGAACATTTTCCTTTTATAAAATGTAAACAGATTTCTTTTATACACAGGATCAAAAATCGCTTATTGAGCTGATCAGTTTAACGGTTTTTCAGAAGGTTCAGGGTTTTAAATTTTTCCATAAGAGGTAAATTAATTCTGCTTACTAGAAGTACTCATTATTCAAGTATGTACACTGTTCTAACTCTCGTTAAGGTAATAGATATTTGTAACGCAGCAACACTCTATTGAGTGTCTTAGGATGAAGTTCACAGAGTAAATAACCGTGAAGTGAGGTATAGATGTAATTTCTTTATATACTTTTAGGAACTCTGTTACGCCTTGAGTAAGAGTAGGGAAACATTTGGGTAAGCCACAACATTGACCTGACTCATATCTCTTCTTTGTTCCGAAACAAGATCAGTAAATACTGTGTGTTTAAAGACACATCACGCATATACTTATTCTGATGAAAGATATTCTGTGTTATAAAAAATACAGTGATGTTTAAATGATGAGAGTAAACTGTGAAAGTTTCTGCTATATCCTCATTCAATTTATGCATCAAATCGTCAAGGATTATAATTTTATGACCTGGTAAACATTGAAGAGCTTTTATGTCATATAAACCTTCGTGAAATTGAATTACGTCTTTGTAATCTTTAAACTTTTCTTGGTAAACACTGTAGCACCATATGATTTTAACAGGCTTTTGCTCAAATATCTCAACCTCTCTTAAAATGTTTAATAACAGAAAGGTTTTCCCACATCCTGTAGGCCCTGACACAAGACATGTAGCAGGAGCACGGAACATAAATTTACCAACCTCCATTCTAGGTTGACACCCAAACACTAATGGAATAAGAAAAGGATTGGACCTATGTTATAAATTGTTCACTAGATCAATAGATCAATAGATCAATAGATCAATAGATCAATAGATCACGGGTGGACAGAAGGGTGGTAAGATGGTGGTTTGATTTACTGATTTACTGATTTAGGGTACGTAAAAACGATATAAACATGACATGAATCAATAGATCAATAGATCAATAGATCATAGTTGGTTAGGAGGGTGGTTGGATGGTGGTTTGATTTACTGATTTACTGCTTTAGGGTACGTAAAAACGATATAAACATGACATGAATCAATAGATCAATAGATCAATAGATCATAGTTGGTTAGGAGGGTGGTTGTATGGTGGTTTGATTTACTGATTTACTGCTTAGGGTAGTTTGTAAAAACCGCTATAAAACATGACATGAAATCAATAGATCAATAATCATAGCTGGTTAGGAGGGTGGCTTGGATGGTGGTTGATACTGATTTACTGATTTTAGTGGTTATTGTTAAATAACGAGAAATTTTACGCTGCTATACATGTAATTAGCATAATTTTTTTTTTTATCAAAA
>JABUQX010105124.1:0-12500 GCA_015478945.1 Trachelipus rathkii | reverse complement strand
GATTTTAATTTAACTTCACACGAATACATAATTTTCTCAATTATATTGGTTATTTTCAACTTTTTCCGGGAGTCTAACACGACCGTGGTGTGGGGGTGAAGTATGAACATAAAAAAAGGCCCCCTCTCCCTGCACAACCCAATGCCTAGAAGGCCGAAAGATACAACGTAAAGAAGCCAGAAATAACAACGAAACAGATGGAAAAAAAACTCAAATACCCATATACTGCGTCCGCAAAGTATTAAGTTATATATCTAGTTATATAATATAATATAATAGAATATAATATATACCGTATATTATATATATTATTATATATATATTTAATATATATGATATATATAAGATATATAATAATATCTGAGATACAAAATACCAAAAAGGAAAATAAAATAAGCAGACTAGGTATTATATATTATATATAGATAACCATACTAATATAAATTACACTATATATACATATATATATAAAATATATATATATTATATATATAATATAAATTATATATATTATATATAAATATAAAATAACATATATAAATATGTACCAGCTAAGAGCCATATAACCAATAATATACAATCTTTAATTTTCAAACCAACCCTACCTATATGTAAACACAAGAAAAATGAAAAACACCTTTCAAGGTTTATACAAAAGTGCACTAAACGTGAAAAGTTATTAAAATGATACTTGAATGTAATGAAATATAAAAAAATACCTCTCTCCCAATAAGTAACTGGATATTTTATAAGAAATCATCCAAAATAGAGAAGAATATAAAAAAAGAAGAAAGGATATGTATGCAAAATAATAAGAAGCCTGTAGGTAGGAAGTAGTAATGTTGAAAGTCATCTGTAAAATAGATTTGGAAGAAATTGTTAAATCTTGGAAGACTACAGCAATTCAATACCCAAAGCTTCGATTACAGTGCGCTTACACATTCATTCAAAAAATCTATGTTGGAAAAATTCTGAAATGTTGCATTTCTCTAGATGGCTTCAATGTTTAGTATTTAACTAATTCACGTTCATTATAATTGCACTCACCAAAATCTAATAAACAAGTAATGTTCTAAGCAATCGTTTTGAAACAAAGATTGTAATGTTAAACTAAATTTAGTATCAAGGTTTAATAAAAACAAGAAAGAAACCAGAAAAGATGCCAAAGCATAGAAAACATTGTATTAGAATTAAAGAATGAGCTTTTTTTTGAACATATCATCCAACTTCATAAATAATTTATTTGTCTGAAGCTGGCTATATAGTGAGTATCATCTCTGAATAAATAATAAAACCATTCGTGTCATTGGACATGAGAGTCGCAACTTTTTTAATTCCTTCTTGCCTAACCACTTAGAGAATAAGTTCAAATATTTTTCTTCAAAATCTTTGTTCCTCTTAGCACTTTAGAAAAAAAATGAGAATACAAACAAATCTAGAATATATAATTCCAAAATGACTTAAGAAATAATTTGAAAAATTTATAGAAAAGCTGAAAAAGATTACTGTGAGAGCTAAAAAAATATTCAAAGCAATGGCAAAAAGCAAATGTAGAAAGAAGTGATAAAGCTTTTGTACGCTCTCAAGAGTATAAATAAAAAACTGCTGACATATATGCATATCTAATTATATCACCACTCTGAAACAGATGAGTTAATAATAATACTAGAATATACTGATAAAACAGCATTAGAATATATACTATCACCCCATCTATTGCATGTATATATCATAGCTCTGTCAATACCCTAGTGATAGGACATTGATTTCTCTGACATATTAATTAATTTAACACCCATATACATCCTACTCACACTACAAGTATTCAGTGCTACCTATCTACACTCATCTACTCACTAAATAAAATATATAAACTCTCAAATATTATAATTATTAAATGAGTGATACTATATAACCAATAAACTATTAGAACGAGTATACTACCATACAATACTATACTAACAATAACTAAATACTAAATTATTACTGTAAGTATCATAATCTGAATTAGAAAGCACAAAAAGATCTCACATATATATAAATATTCTTCTTCATCCTCTCCTCCACCCTTCCTCTCTTGCCCAAAGAATTGGAAGAGGACCAGTATAATTATTCCAATATTCTCTAAAGGATCCTGTACAAGCATTCAGAAGAAAAAGAAAAGCAGTAGGAACATGAACAAACGTGCGAAAGAAAGACCCACGAGAGTCTTAACACTGCCCCTCACCATCAAATGCTCACAATAATATAGTAGATGATGTCTCGTCATCTAGACACAAGTATAATACCAACCTACCCGATCACGAGCCTCAGTGCACTCCGCGAAGCGACCACTCATCGTCTATTGGTGGTAAATCGTTCAAGGTGTAATTGGTTCTATCTCCTGTGCGCCCAGATGTTTTGGTCCAACAACCATGCCCCCATTACAAATACCCCTCGCCATATACCTTCACGTGATTCCATGTCAAATCTCTTTAAATTCTCGTGCCCACATGACCAAACCTCTCATTCTATTCTCTACCCTGTCAAGAACTCACTCACGGTTCAACTCACAATATGCACCTATATCTCTTCACGTGTCTACCACCCTATGTCACGGAGTATATCCAACACACACATCGCACTTCTAAGTATAACTATGTCCGACTTTAAGAACACGCACCGTACTCTATCCATTCATACACACTTTCCACATGTGACCACAACCCAATCCTCACTCATCGGACTGTCATTTCTACTCTCTCTACCTACTCCCATAATCTCTCATCACTACCACCACATAACTCTAAATAAACGTTACAATTACATCTCACTTACTCTAATTCCAATTCAATACACTCTCAACTAGTGCCTATAATAGATACTCACTCCAACCTGAGCACACTATTGAACTTAATAGATCAATATACCTTCTTATTCCAGACATAGTCTCTACTTACCATACATTACAAACGTCACTAAAAGGTACTAACAAAACAATACCCACCTCACTGTAAGACAATCTAGCGACAAAATCCATTCAAACCCCACCTATCATTACCGAACGAATTTAATATTGTTCACCAGCCACCATCTCTGTGCCGGGCGATATCGACAACGTCTTACGCAACATAAACTAACACCTCACTTGACATTCATCCATCCCGATTCTCATCCAAACTACAATACCACCTTAAAAATATTTAAACTACAGACACTTGCTCCACAGCTGCTAATCATCTAACAACTTCACACTGAGAGACTAGTCCTCCACTCACAACCACATAATCCTTAACTACTTAATCTACGTTTACTTTCAAAAACCCATCCTTTTACATAACCCTGCCAAAATACTCATATCCACACAATTCGCTTTCCACAATTGCAATCTTCAGGACTCGCATCAGCATCAATAATCCACAATCATCTGAAAGTCTCACAATCATAGAATTAGAGCTGACTTTCCTAATCACTCTACCATTCTCCATTCTATCTACACCATTTCCTGCCATCCCTACCTCGAATTCTTTCATAACACCATCCAAATATAACACTTGTAAATACCGAAGAAGAACATAACATAACTCCTTGTCATCTACTTCCTAGTCAGAGTAATCCTATAAACACTCACAAAACTCTCACCATTCTCACTATCCACTCTAATCTTAACAACACGCCTCTTCGACTATCGCTCCACCTAGCATACCTTGACTTCGTTCAGTATGAAATAGACACTCACCACACTCAAACTGACTAAGTCACTAAGTCGCGTGCACACTAAAGCCACTTCATCTACATTAATCTCTTCCATTATATACGAGCCTGATAGTGTAATTATCCATAAAATCGCCTAAATCACACTACCGTACACTCTATATTCTTTCTTCATCACAACTCTTCATTTTCTCAATCATTTGTTTCAATGTAAAAGAGTAAAATGAATCCACACTATTCAGTCTACCAACTAACCGTACACTATCAGCTATGAGATCCATCCTACCCAATCATTATCACCTATCAGTCACTCGAAACGTATCACTCTTATCGAACCAAAATATCACTCATGCAATTATCATACCATTCTCACATGACAACACTCAATATTATTAATCTTATATTCCCGGTTATAAGTTTCATAACAGATATACAGTCTTTACATCTCCTATCCTTATTTATACATAATATCTTTATTTTTTTATTTTTTTAAGTATGAACGAGAACAACAAGAACAAAAATACGTTAAACACAAATGTGGGCAAAAACTAATAATAAGACTAAATTCACTAGCAACGTACAAAGAAATATGGTACTATTACGCTCATCTACCAAATCCCTTGGAAACTATAACCCTCATAAATCGCTACCTCTATATATAACACAACTCTCCACATATCCAATCAATCTAAACATAACTAACGAGCCTCGCTGACTTATACATCCTCTCACTAAGTAATTTCATACATCAATCCTGTCGATATACTTCATTCTAAGCATTCTCCACCAACAAATCCTAACCTCACATTAACTAACATAACACTCATCCACAAAATACCTATTACTTCATGCACCATCAACCACACACATTCGACATAAACTAGAGACTGCATCATATAACTGATATAAGTAGATTGTGCACAGATTATATACGAAGTATATATTACTATCACAACATCCACCTTCATCATACCATTTCACTAGTATACAATAGCTCACCACACTCACGATTATCCCATATTATAAGCAGCAATTCCCACTTATTACACATTCTTAACCTTTCGCGCTAACCTTCAGAAGAGCTAATTATCACTTAATTATACATTGCTATGTTCCTACTATTCATCCTCCTTCCTAAACTGTCTCAATATCACCTCATTAGTTCCCTCCTATGATAATAACTCATTATAAGATATCACTTCTATTTCCTCCTCGTATAATCATAATTTCCAAGCCATCTTTATCTTTTGAAACTATTAATACATTTGCACTTATATATATACATTCAATCACTGTCTTAACGTTTTTTATCCTTTAATAAACCTGCTATTTACATCACCTCTTCATAATATCCAACCATTTTCGCTGTTAAACATTCTAATACTTCACTACTTTAAAATAGAACATATCCTATACATTAATTATACTTTGACACTACTTAAACGATATTACTTCCTTCAATTTGCTACCACCCAGTAATTATTCACAAGAATATTTTACAACATTTGATTCACATATATCATAAACCGATTATATACGTAGCTCACTTAGCTGCATTCTATAATACATACTTATATCCTCATTCATCTTAGTTCTTACTATACTTACTTTACTCACTATTAATATATTAAAATTTATAACCTACGTTCATATAGGATAGACAGATAATCCAACTATATTCTCATTCTCCATTCCACAGGCCTCCCACTTAACTTAATGTATAATATACCACTCACGAGAAGCGAACATTACAAATATGTCACTCTATGACATACCGCGGATTCCTAAACCCACACATACGATATTTTATTATAATACATAACAACTATTACTATACCTTACATTTCACTCTGTCACACAACACAAAAATCAAGATATTTCTTCTTCTCTTCGACACCTTAACTCTATTTGCTGACCGAATATCTCCACACCAAGCTACTAGCTATTATACTTACTATAGGATACTACTTGTGTTATAAAGAAAGTGAGTACTTTACCACACACCTCAACAGAAATCAAATCACAACTTTTACCTACCATTCTCTGTTCTCCCCCCACCCCCCAACACACCACCTCTCACTCCATCCCTTTTGTTTGAAGTCAGCCCTACTCGCAATCATCGATGCCCCAAAACTAACGTCCACTCAATCTGAAAAGTTCACTACTCACTCCAACATCCAGAACATCATATATCAAATATCCCACAAAAAATTACGTATCTTCACTACAAAACTATTTCCCATCAGTATATTATGAACCATACGTCACAAACTCACACTCCAACACCTTGACACTTTTCATAACTATAAAATATTAACCATAATAGAAATTTACTAGGACTCACAACACAAAGTCTTAACCATAGCTTATGTACCTCAGTATCATAGCCAACAGATCTCAACTCTCTTCCATCCCTCTCACTTACTCTTCCACACCAGCACGCACACATTTCACAATCAAAACCTTTAAATTTTAATGCTCTTTCATTAAAAAAACTTTTTCACCCTCCATCACAACGAGCAAATCAAATTTGCACCTTTCTTAATACATATCACAATCCAGTACCTACTCTCAAACTATCTCCTCATACATAATTCCTATTCCCTCATTACACTCTACCATATTACCGATTAACGATTAATACAATTAATACGTCACGAACAAGATATTAAGAAGGTTCGTATTACTCACTGCACGATCACGACCAATATAGAGGGCATAGCATCAGCATCCTTAGCAAGTAGATAGGTTGAGGTTGATAACGTGGAGTCAGCCAAACCCTTACACTACCACCGCAACCCTTAGTCTGATCTCCGACAACGCAGGACATACCGTGTGGGGAAATGTCTTCTCCCCCGTCAACCATGAAGATATTGAGTAAGTATAGTAGGTATGTCTTATAAGTGTTATCATAGACAAGTGAGCTAGTGATGATACTTTAATCAATGTGTATTAATAGATATGATAGTAGATAAATGGTGTTATAGGAGGTAACATTGTTGCCCTGAGTAAATATAACTCAGTGAGAGTATAGTGTAAGAAGAATAAATTAGATATGTAATATTAAATATTAACCTACCTCATACACTCATATATATACACTAATATGTATTAATATTATATAAAATTATATTATATTAAAAATTATAATAAATTATAATATATATATATATATACATTAATATATATATATATAACCTTAAATACTATAATATAATAATATATTATAATAATACATAAATATAAAAAATATAAATTATTATACTAATATAGATAAGAACTATTTATAAAATTAAATAATATATTATACATTCTTTGTTAATAGAATAGAAAGGGGAATAAATGACTAACAAATCAATCTTGAAAAATTAATCAGAAAAACGGAAAATTTAAATAAATTTTTAGAAAAAATGTTAATGATTAGTTGAAAGTGAGATATTTTCTTAATACAAAAACTGATCTCTTTTTTTTTTTCTATATTTATATGTAAACTAATGGAAAATTGTCATAAATATTCTTAGCGCTCCGGCTCGCACCAATCTTAGTATTAAATTTAGAAGCTGCTTAAAAAAATTCGAGAAATAAGAATATTCTTGATAAAATAATAACTTAATTAGTATTTTAACCAAATTAACCAATTAATGTAATTTTTTTCCAAATTATATAATATATATAATATATAATATATAATATATATATATATATATAATAATATATATATATATAATTATATAAAATATATATATATATATATAATATATAAAATATATATTATATATTATATGTATATAATATATAATATATATATATATCTACACTCATACACCATCTCTCTGGTAGCGACTTTCGAACCCCTGTCCATCATGTTTGCGGCCGCATCTTCCTTTGGTCACCTCGAAACTCTTCGATCCTTAGAGAGAAACTCTTGGAAATTCATTCCTTGCATAAAAGGGTTTCAATGCAGTCCATTGATTAATTATTACTCAGGTAGGTTTTCACCCTTTCTAATGGAACTAGCATCTCTCCATTGCCTCCCAAAATCGCTCTCCACAGAGCTCTCCAGAAGATCGTGTTTCTAGGCTGCAAAATGTTTCCGATGCTGGCAAGAGTTTTTCAAGACAAAAAATAACAAGTAAAGGGCGGTTGCTAGCACTCTAAGAACTTAATTTTGTTTCTAGACCTACTTATCTGTCCTTCGAGAAATTTCTAATAAAAACACCATTCAGGACTCCCCATCACTTAATCTAATTCCACTTAATTTGTTTAGTTTTTTTTTTTTTAAATTTTTCCAAGAATATTTTATCAAAATTTTGATTTTTCTCGATTTAAATTTATTTTTAACTTTATTTATTTTCAAAAGAACTCAAGAATAAAATTTTGTTACTCCTCCTGTAGCTAATATAGATTTTAATTTTGCATTAAATTTAAAAATATTGCATTTATAATTTCTTGATTTGGTTTATTTCTTCACATTACAGACTCTTAAAAAGTTTTAAAATACGTCCAATCTCTCTTCACAAATAAGAAACTCCTGTAGTTGTTGGTAGGCTTTTATTTTCTTTCTTCCAGTTCTTCTCTTTCCTTTCGCTCTTTCTCTTTTTTAATACTTCCAACCAAGACAGCAGTTTCCAGATCATATATATATATATATATATATATATAGTATATATATATATATATATATATATATATTATATATTATAACTATATTATATATATATATATAATATACTATATATATAATATATATTATTACATATATATATATATAATGTATATATATTATATACGTATATTATATATATATATATATATATATATAATATATATATATATTATATATATATTATATTATTATATATATAATATACTATATATATATATTATATATATATATATATATTATACATATAATATATATATATTTATATATATGCTCAAAAATCTTTAGAAGAGTTTTTTATAAACAGCTCATTAAAACTTTAAAATGTAAAAGAAACAATTTTAAAACCACTTAAGAACTAAACAGGGGAAATCAAAATATTAAAAATTAAACAGCAGTTTACGTTTCGAGACTAGTACAACGTTTCCTCCTCAGAACTTAAATGGAAATAAAATTAAATTCTATGAGGAGACGTTGTACTTGTCTCGAAACGTAAACTGCTGTTTAATTTTTAATATTTGATTTCCCTGAATTATGTTCTTAAGTGTTTTAAAATTGATTTCTTTGTATTATACTAATATATTAATATCATATATATTTATATATTATATAATATATATATATACTATATATAATATTAATACCTATATATATATAGTATATAATATTATATATATATAATATATATGGTCATGTGGCGAAACGTTGCTCAGGCCTTGAGAAATTTTATTTGTTTTGAAAAATTGACAATACCCTATAAAAGAGAAAATAACGTATTCCGTATTTATGATGCGAAGTTTAATAAATTTTTGGTTCTTTACTTTTTTATTTCAGTTTTTTTAAAACAATTTTATTTAGCTATTAATTTTGTTGGTGATAATAAAGATCTTACACCCCTTGTCCATTATCTGCTTCCATTTAAGCTTAAATCATTTTTTTTTATAACCTACGTTTTCGAACAAGAATGTCACATGTACAAGAAGCACGTTTTTTTAAACAATGAAAAGTGACATATACAATTTATAAATATAAAAATAAATTACGTTAAGTAAGGTTATACGTTAAGTAAGATTATGTTAGGTTACGTTAGTTTACATAGATTTAAATTCAAATTTTTTTTTTTTTAAAGGTGTGAAGCGTTTTTATTATTATAGTTTAAATTTGACTCTACACAATTTTATTTTACTTTTATGGAATATGTTCGAATCCATGCAATCGATATGTATATGGATGTGGAGGCAGATAAAAGACATGATCCGATGTTACAGATTGTTCTTTATTATGTTTTTTATTTATGTTTATTTATTTATAAAAATTATTATCTTTAAATTGCTATTTATAATTTTAGGTTTTTAATAACACTTTGAATATATGAATATATATATTTATTATATCGATATATATATTATTATTGTATATTATTATATATATATAGATATATATATATAATAATATAATATATATATATTTAAAAAGTATGAGTATCAAATGAAAATTTAGTATATTATTAATATATATATATAATAAATATATATATGCTTATATATATATATATAATATATATATATATAATCTATATCAAAAGCCCATCTACACGAAAAAAAATAATTTCTTGAATATTAGTAGGGATAATCATAAATTATAATAATAATAAAAATATATAATATATAACGTAGATCAATTGAATAATATAAACGGTAGTAAAACCAACTAGCGAAAGAATAAATAATATATAAGGGAAAAAAAAATATTCACAACTCCTTACGCCCAAAATAGCCTTAATGCTATGCTAATATATATATATACCATAAATAAACATATATATAATAATATAGTGTAATATAAAATATATAATATATATATATATATATACACCCTTTTACTTTATGGACTCAAACTATATTTTAGTTATTAAATTTGACGCGCCCAGAATAATTCATTTGTTCACTGTCCACGTCCCGACGTCTCCCCATATGTTATCCCACGACTTATTTCATGTTTATATCAGTCCGCATCTATCTTTACTATATACGATAATTTTATTTAAAATGAGTAACATTGTACTTACTTTCTTTTTTTAGTATCTTAAGAATTATTTTTAACTCATAATTACTAGAAAGTTTTCTAAAACAAACAATATGTACTTTCCTTGTGTTAAAGCGTATCGATGCTTTTGTGTACATGGTTTAAAAACATTACTGTTTTTCATCTTCTAAAATAAAAATCTGTTTATTATATTCACCAGAGTAAGACTTTCCTAAGAGCTGAAGTATAACTTTCAATACAGTGTCTTCATAAAATACCAAAGAAATAGAGTCTAATTAATTCCTTTCTTTGTGAGGGATTAATTATTGAGCCCGTAATGCACTATTTATTCATTTCGCCAACTTTATATAGTTTTTTTTTTTTTTATTTTTTATTTTTGGAAATATTATTTTTTTTTTAATTGTGTATTAACAGTTTAAAATTTTTCTTTTCAATATTGAAGTTAAGATCAAATTAGAAAGATTCAGATAAAATTGTTAAAACTTTGTCAAATGGTTATCACTTACTCTTAATTAGTTTCAAACATGTAAAATCCAACATTCCCTGAAAAACAGGATTCCCATATTCTTCTTTCTTCTTTTTTTATTTTTCCCTTTTTCTTTTTTTTTCCTTTTCTTTTCTTCCTTTTTCTTCTTTTCTCTTTTTCATTTTTTTCATTTTACTCTTTCCTTTTATTTAAATTTTTTGTGTGTCTCTTTGTGCGTCGCCCTAAAACAATTATTTGTCACCCACTCTACTGGAGCTGTTTCTCTTATATCCTTTCTTTTGTTCATTCTTGTTGCTATATTTTTTGCACCACTTGAATACTTTATTCACTCTTTTCTTTTCCATGCTGTCTCTCTATATATAATCTTCTTCTTACTCTCTTCTATCTTCTTCTTTTCTTCCTTTACTCTACTCTTCTTCTTCCTTCTTCTTTTCTTTCTTATTCTTTCTTTTTCTTTATTATCTTTTTCTTTTCTTTTTCTTTTTCAGTTATCTTTTTGTTTATCTTTTACCTCAATTATGAGTGGTGTCATGTTTCTTTTTCTTCTTTTCTTTTTACTTTATTTTTATTGTGAGATTTCTTATCTTTTTCTTTTCTTTTCTACTTCTTCTTCTCTTCTACTTAACTTCTTCTTTTTCTCTCTTTCTTCTATCTATTCTTCTTCTTCTTCTTCTTCTTCTTCTATCTTCTTCGGTTCCCTTCTTACACTTCGGATATATTCTTCTAGAGTTAAGATCATTTGTTTTTTCTTCTTCTCTATCATTCTTCTTCCTTCTGCCTCTTCTTTTGCTATTTCGGAACAGTTTGCTCATTCATTCTAGACCTATCAATGAAAGTAGCTATGAATATTAATTAAAGATAAAGCATTTAGAAAAATTTTTTATAAAACTTTTTTATTTTATACCAAACGTATAACCTCGTTCTATACATTTTATTCAATCGGATTGTTTTCATCAACATCGCATTTCTTCTCAGTACTAATAAACAAATATTAATAATATTATTATTATAGTTATATATCTATTTATATATTATTATTATTAATATTATTTATACCTTATTATTATTATTATTTTTATTATTGTTATTATAAATATTATTATTATATTATTATAATATTTATTTAAAGTTGTATTTAATTGGATATAACTTTCACTTTAAATCAATATAACACATTTTAGAATATAATAAATGTAGTATTAACGAAAATTAGATACAGAGATTGGTGTCTTTTCACCTGAGGCATTGCCATTATATTCGGATAAGATATGAAAAAAAACTTTGTAATTTGAATTACACAGTAAAAACTGAATTAATAATAAATAAATAATAATTTAAATATAATAATTAATAGATATAATAATAATAATAATAAATAATAAATAATTAATAATAATAAATAAAAAATAATAATATAATAATAATAATATATAGAAATATTACATAACTCATTAATGTAAGGTAATAGAAATAAGAATATAATAATAAATATAATAAATAATAAATAATATTAATATAAATAATAATAATAATAATAATAAAATTATATATAATTAATAATAATAATAATAAATTTAATAAATTAATAATAAGAATACAGTAATAATAATA
>JABUQX010105123.1:0-23996 GCA_015478945.1 Trachelipus rathkii | reverse complement strand
CAATTTTCACAGAACCGAAATTTCGAACATCTTAATCGAAATGTAAATATTAAAACTATCACATGTAAGTTAGATGCCATTTATCACCACAAAATAAATCTTGATGCGTAACTTGAGTGTACCGTAGGTTTTAAACCTAAAATTTTAACTCATGTAAGCATTTTTAATAGCTATTTTTAAGTTTTGACATGAGAGTACCATCAGTACGAAAAAGGGTTAAGACAGATTGAATATTGCTTTTACATAAAGCGCGCCACACCACCACCCTTCTTCCTCTACACTCTGTATAAATTAGTAATATCCGTCTATTTCATATTCATGAAAGGAGTCTCCATATAATTCTTCATTAACCATTGCCTCAGTTATGGCAAAAATGTCTAGATTCTCATATGTATAACCTAATTCAGCTCAATCTTTTTTATTCTAAGCTATGAAGCATTTGTGTAAAAGCATTTGATACTCGAAATGCTGCTTTATTTTGATTTTTATCATCATTATTTGAACCGTAAACAACACTAGTTTTATTTATCTCCCCACTATTACAGTTACCATTGCTATTATTTGTATCCAGATTAGCCCCATCACCCCCCAACTTTACCTGTTTTTTTGATAAACAATTCTCCAAAACTGGTACTGGAAAACCTCAACACCTTACAACTAAGTGACTCCATCTGCTGCCAAAAAGATCTTTATCCAGAAATTCTCTCCACAAATCCAAAAACCTAATATTTTCTGAAAAACATACGGTATATAATATCCTAACCCTTTCATTTACACCTAAAGCCCTACTCCCCCATTCCTGACCTGCACCTAACCTAGGTAAAATTCCAGAAATCATGCACCTTCTTCCACTAGCTTTCATCTTCTGAATCAATCTCCTATAATCTGATATTAATTCTTTTGACCTATGTCCTATATCATTTGTACCCACATGCACAATCACATTTGAATCAACATTTGTAGAATTGATCTCTCTATCTATTCTATCCACGATATCACTCACTCTGGCACCTGGATAACATACTCTCAATCGTTTCTTTTTATTCTTATTTTGGAAAGTCCTATCTAGGTATCGTATCATAGAGTCTCCAATTAGCAATGCTTTCAGTCATCCCTTTAGAAAACTCAACATTACCATTGCACATTTCTGATCCCTCCCCATCTGGGAGACAGTCAAACCTGTTACTGCAGGTTCACAGGCTGACTGACTTTCGAGATCCTCATCTTTAAATTATTAATTCTAATTTCTATAACTCTATATTCATCTGCAGACCTATTATCAACTACTTTATCCTTTTGACTTTTAATTCTCCTTGCCTAGGTGAATCACTATTGCTGTCTACCCCTATATCCCCTCCCTCCTCACCTTGACATCCCTACTAACTTTTTCCTAACACTTCCCTCCTTTTTCAACTCAAATACTTCTTCTTTCAATCCATTCATTATTTTCACTGTTTTGCAATCTCCTCTTTTAAACAACACCGCTTTTAAAAAATGCTGCAAAAACTTTTTTACACGTTTTGTCTGACTGCATGATACCATTCTCACTTCGTTAAATACATTTAAAAAAATTTTTTTTTTTTGGTAGTTACTACATAATGATAGAGGAACTTCAAAACTAATAATTTTTGAAAATATTAAGATGTGCCTAGAAAAAAAAAATAAAAATTTTTTACCCATCAAATTTTCATAAATGGGGTAAAAAACTGTTTTCTTCAGGGAGATCCCCCTCTGGGGTACCCAGACACCCTTTATGAAATTATACCTCATTTTCAGATTCTACGGGTTCGATAACATATATAAAGACAACCAATATTGTATTATCATAAAAATATTACCATCTCAGCACGCACCAGCTCCAGCTGGCGCTGGCTGGCTCTGACTCCAGCACTGGTGCCAGCTCCGGCTCCAGTTCTGACTCTGAATCCTCCATTACTCCTTCCTTCTCTATGCAATCTCCAAATATTTCATCCTTCTACGGTCATTTCCTATTTTTAGGGGCCAGCACCCCCTCGGGGGGGGGGCACGGACACGTAACCTGACAGGCTTCCAAATTTTAGAGCGGTATGATAACCCTAACTCAGGTAGAATATACTTAAGCAGACAGGACTCCTCCAAACTGTACCTATACTACTACATGAAATGACCATAGAAGGATGAAATTTGGAGATTGCCTAGAGGAGGAAGGAGTAAGGAGGAGGAGGAGGAGGAGGAGGAGTCCAGGGGACCCCCCAGAGGGTGGTCCCGCCTGAAAAAAGAAGAAATGCACGGAATGCACAAGAGAAGTGGAGAAAGGAGTGAAGAGTCAGAGAAGAAGTCTGAGTCAGAGGAGTCGGAGTTGGCACCGCACCATACCTATTAACAGGTAGAATTTGCGACATTGTATCTTTCTCAAACTTGGCACCCCATCTGGTGATGTAACCTCTTCATAGACGAGGTTACATGACCACAACCAGGTTACATGACCCCAGGGGGGCGGTGCTGGCCCCAAAACCCGGGAAATGGTCGTAGGACAAAATTTGGTATACACTTTTCTTATAATGTATCCTCGATACAGAAGAGGTAAAGTGACACTATGCCCCATTTTTGTAGCAATTTAACTAATTTTTTTTTTTACCCCATGTTTTTTTTTACCCCATTTTACAATTTCAAATGGGGTAAAAAAAATCACTTTTTTTTTTTCTTAAATATTTTAAAAACATTTTTAATACATATTCAATACTTTCACTAGTACCAACCTCTATAACATGTATACCATAGCATTTCTATATGTCAAGTGTATGAGGAGAAAAACAAAAGTTTAAGATTTTTTTTTTTTTTTTTACCCCACTTGACTATATATATATATATATATATATATATATATATATATATATATATTATATATATATATATATAATATACTCTAATATAAATATATATAAATACTATAGATATATATACATAGATATATATAATTATGATATACTGTATATATATATATATATATAGTATATTATATATATTTTTATATAGTATTAGTATGTATATATATATATACTATATATCACGGTATATATATACTATATACTAATACTATATTTATATATATTATATATATATATATATATATATATATACATATACTATATATATATATATATATATATATATATATATATATATATATATATATATATATATATATATAATTTTATTTTAGGTACAATAGACCCTATTTAAAAATGAATAACAACTCAGATAGTGATGTCAATTGTAGAATTAAGTTCCCCTCCCAAAGAAGGGGGATCAAGCTCTTTAACCGAGTTAAATATTAATGACTCTGAAAACTTGATGGAAAGTGAAACTCAGGAATCAGAACAAGATATTAGAGCTAAAATGAGAACTAGGTTTTTATGGTCCTGTGCAGGTTTAATTGGAAAAAATGTTTCTGTTTCAATGTTTGAAAATATTACAGTTAAGGGAAAATGTAGAGGAATTGATAAAGATATTCAGCTTATGCATCTTCAAGATATGGAGACTCCCTTTGAGAAATACCCTTATGGCACTGTAAGACTACCAGATTGTATATCCTTGAATTTCAAAATTGATTAAATTAAGAGCAGGTAAATTTTGTACCATTTGTCTATTTATATTTACTTATATTTTTTATATACAGTATATTTATTTTTATTTCAAGTTTTATTTATTAATTTCATGAGGATTTAACATATTAGTGATTACACTCATCACTATTCATCAGCTGAGCCAACCAATTGTCATCCATCCTTTCCACATGAATAAACAATCTTCATACACTTTTATTCTCTCATTTACGCCTTACTTCACACCAAACAACTCCATAACACTCTCATTCCTCATTTTATCAATTGTCACACTTAAAACGCTCATAAGATTGTCCATCTAAATAGATTGTACCTTAGTTCTATACCTCTTATTCCATACTATAGTTTCACTACTATACATTAACACCAGTAACAACATACCCCCATGCAAAACTCTAGTGTACTCAAGACTTAGTCTCTTTGTATTCGCCAAGGATTTAATTGCACTAGCCACCTTCCTACCATTCACAACTTTCTTTCTAAACTGCATCATCCATTCCCTTTTCATCCAACATATAGCCTAAATTAAATTCAAATACTTGTTTCAATTGCTCATCATTCAACATGATTTCACACTGCAGACTCTTCTCACTCACTAAAGTCACCATATTCTAATATAAATTAACCTTCAAATCTCTCCTTTTACACTCCTACCAAACCCCTCTACCAACCCTCTCAAACTTTCTTCAGATCTGCCACACAAAACCAGATCAACACCGTACAATAAGTAGAGCACCCTTCACTCTCTTCATTTTCCCATCAGTAACATATTCCCCCTACCACCCCTACTTCTAATTCTTTAATCACCCTATCCATATACAAATTAAATGGCCAAGGATACATAACACATCCTTGACTCACTCTACTATTAATATTAAATTATTCACTTCCAACTCAATTTATTCTCACACACGCCTGTTGCAATTCCATAAAACTTAAATACAATTTGCCCTTCTTTTGTTTCTCATTTTCTCAATCATTTGTTTCAATGTAAAGATTTGATCTACACATCCTCTACCATATTTAAATGCACCTTGTTCTTCACCAATCAGTTCCTCAGTCACTCGATGCACTCTTTCAACCAAAATACCAGCTTATATCTTCCCTACTACACTCAATAAACTAATTTCTCTATGGTTCCTACAGCTCCCCTTATCTCCCTTACCCTTATATAAGGGTACTATTACTGCTCTCCAATCCTTCTAAATGAGCCCTCCGTAAAAGTTTTGTCACACAACTTCCATAACCAGTTAATCTTAATTTCGCCTCTATTCTTCATCATTTCACCAGTAATTCAATCTATACCTGTAGATTTACCATTCTTCAACTTTCCCATTTTTACCTATTACCCTCTCCCTAATTACTTTCTTTCTTTCTTTCTTTATCTACCTCTTTTCCCCAAGCAGTAGAAGAATATGACAAAAGTCGAAAAGAAAGCCCAGCCTTACCGCCCCCTCTGTACCATTAATTAGTAAGAACTCGTCGCAATCAGAAAATCCACCCTAGAGCTTCATGGACGCGAGCGGATCCCTTCATATTGTAAATCGTCCACGTGTAGGCGTTCATCCCTGCCCCAGGTGGGCCACAACATACCCCCTCTACAACACCCCGCCATTCTCTCCTTATCATGCACCTTTCTTACGTCGCCTCTGCCAAACCCCACATTTTCCTCCTGCACAACATCCTTCACTGACTCAAATCACCTTCTTTCTTTCGGTCTCCTAGCCGGTCCGAGTTTCCCCAACTACACTCACTACTATACATCCGCTTAACAATCGACTATCATCATCCTTTCCACATGACCAAACCCATCTCAACATACTTTCATTTATTCTCTCTTTTACCCCTTCCTTCACACCACACATCTTCTTAACGTTCATTCCTTCATTTTATCAATCTTCACACCCTAGCCGCCCTAGATGTCCATCTGAGCACAGTTAACTTTAGATCTATACCCTCTTATTCCAAACCATCTTCAGTCTCACCTACATACAATAACACTGGGTAACAACATACCCTCATGCAAGAACCCTAGCGCACTCCAGACTTAGTCCCTTGCCATTTTCACAACTTTCCTACTACATCGGCATTCATCCTGTTCCCTTCTCATTTCCAACACATAACCTAATATTTAAACTCAGACACTTGTTTCCAGCGCTCACCATCTAACATAACTTCACACTGAGGATCTTCCTCACTCCCAACCATTACCTTACTCTTATCTACGTTACTCAAGCCCCTCCTCTTTACACACCGTGCAAATCTCTCGACCAATCCCTCTCAAAACTCTCTTCAGCATTCACCACCACAGAACCAAATCATTCTGGCATATAATAGGTTAGGGCACCCTCCACTCATCTACATTTTCCATCATTCTAACACCATTTCCTGCCACCCCACCTCTAATTCTTTCATAACCCCATCCACTATACAAGTGAATAACAGGAGACATAACACAACCATTGTCTCACTCCGCTATTAATACTAAACCAATCACCTTTGACATCATTCTATTCTTACACACGCCTCACTATTTTCATACATACTTCTTGATTCATTCAGAAGCCTACCACCCAACACCATATATCCACTAACACCTGCCATCGAGCTTCCCTATTAACCCTATCACTACGCCTGTTGCAAAATCCATAAACCTAAATACAATTCTATCTCTTCTCTCTCCCTCATTTTCTCCAATCATTTGTTTCAATGTTAAAAGATTTGATCCCACCACACCTCTACCACCCGTAAATGCAACCTCTGTTCTCACCAATCACGTCCTTCAGTCCACTCGACGCACCATTTTGACCAACAATACCAGGCAATTATATCTTTCCCTACAAACACTCAATAAACTTTATTCCCCTATAATTTCTAATTTACAGTTCCCCTTATCTCCCTACCCTTATATAAGGTTACTATTACAGCTCTCCTCAATCAACTTGACACTTATACCTCCAATAAACGCTTTATTCACCCCAAACAACTTCCCAAATCAATCAATCACCATCTCGCCTCCGTTCTTGATCATTCAACCAGTAATTTCATCTATACTGGCAGATTTTACCATTCTTCACTTTCTCACTCTACCCTTACCCTCCTCCTTGCTAATAAACCCATCCCCAAAATACCCTATTTCCTCTCTTGCACACAAACCACCACACATATCACTATTCACCTCTTCCATTACTGCCAAATATTATGCAGATTTTCGAAGTGTTTCTTTCCACACACTCCCCTCACATCCCATTTCATCATTACAAAACAGCACCATCCCTACTTCATTATCCTCTCAAGCAAGCGTTCCCCTTATTCTCATTCTTATATCTTTTCGCGCTTCCTTCCAGAAGAGCCTTCCTATTCCCTTTAAGTCCCCATTCATCCTCCTTCCAAACTGTTTCATTTTACTTCTTGTTTTCTCCTACGTATGCACCATTCTAGTATTTTCTTTTTTCTCCTTAAAATTCAAGCATCTTTCTTTTGAAACTTCATCATTTTGCGATTTAGTACATTCAACCACGCTTTTCTTTGTTACTTTTAACCGCTTAGCATCACCTTCTTCATTCCACCACTCACTGTTAACATTCTACTTCCTACTTTTAGCACATCCACATACTTCTTTTGCAACGCTAACAATTGCTTCTTCATTTGCTCCCAGAGTTGTTAGTTTCAACTTGCTCACCAATCAACTGATTTACCTTGCGACTGTCGCTCTTATACTACTTATCCTATTACCTTGTTCACTTAACTCTCACTCTTAATTTTACCCACTTCCTTCCGTATCACCTTCCTCTCCATCCAAGCCCCCACTAACTTAATTACATAGAACAACATAATGATCGATAATCCCATTCTTATAAAGCCTCACCTGATTTAAAATTCAAACCATACTTCAACATCTCCTTCTTCACCAAACACAAAATCAATCATAATTTTCACTTCGATCAACATCCCTACCTACACACACACTCCCTGTATACTTTATGGACGTACTCTTGTGTTTAAAGACCAAGTATTACTTACACACATACCTCTATCCTCACATAATCAATCACTTCCTACGCCCATTCTTCATTTCTCTCCCGACACCTCCAAAACCACCTGTTATATACCCATCCCTTTTTTGATCACCTAATCCAACAATTGGTCCCCCAAACTATCAATCTGAAGCTCCTACTCACCCATCCAAAACATTCATTCAGATTATCCCAAAAAATCGTACTCTCTTCAACGTTTCCCTCAGATGGACCATACGTCACAACCACACATACCTTGACCTTTTCAACTTAAATTTTACCATTAGAATTCTAGGAATCACACACACAAAGTCTACCATAGCTCTTGTACCACAACGTCACTCATTCAAAATTGCAAACTCCTTCTCTCCCCCTCTCAATTCCTTTCCACACCAGCACACACACATTCACACCACACCACTCATTTCACAGTTCCTTCATCTTTGTTTTAGTCACAGCGAGCAATCAAATTTGCCTTTCCTAAATACATCCATCACCCTTCTCCTCTTCCTCCTCACATTTCGACACTCATTTTATGACTCCATACCGATTCATACCAATTTCGCCGAAAATTAGATGGCCGTTTACGGCGATCACAACCATCTCCGAGGCTTGCATCAGCATTCCTAGCAAGAGATAAGTGGTAATGGCCAGCCAACCCAACTACTCCCGCCTCTTAGTCGCCTTCTACGACACGCAGGACATACGATGTGGGTAATTCTTTCTCCCCCATACATAGGGATATGAGTAGTAGGGATGTCTGTAAGGTGTTGTCTAGAAAAGGGGTGTGTACTTTAAGTATGTGTAGATGATATGTGGATAAATGCGTAGATAGCTTTGTGAGATGGAAGGGATGAGTGTGTGAAGAATATGAACGCAAAAGAGAAAAGGTCGCATCATTAAAAATGGGAGGTAATTTCAACGCTTCGAGTATGCGTGTACTCTCCCTATAATTACTTCATCCCCAAAATACCTATTTCTTATTACACCATCAAACCCGCACACACATTCACTATCACTTCTTCATAACTCTCAATGTTATGCAGATTTCCAAAGTGTTCTTTCCACACTCTTTTCACATTCTGTATTTCATCAGTCACGAAAGCACCATCCCTATTCATTATTCTATGAAGAATCCTCTTATTCTCTTTTCTAGCCTTTCACACCAATTCCAGAAGAGCTTCCTATTCTCTTTTAAGTCCCCATTCATCCTCCTTCCAAACTGCTCATTTGCCTCTTTTTTTTTTTTTTTTTCCTACTTTGTATGCAACTTTTAGTCTTCATTTTTTCCTCCTTAAATATTTTCATACACCTTTCTTTTCATACCCCATCATTGTCTTTTGAGCATTCAACCACGCCTCATTTTTACTTTTAACTGCTAGCATCACCGTTTCATTCCACCGCTCACTATTGACATTCTTACTTTCTACTTTAACACATGCACATGTTTCTCTTGCACTACTAAGAAAGGCTTCCTTCACTTGAGTCCAGATTTGTTCAGTTTCATTTGGTCACATTCAACTGATTTATTTGGAAGTGCTTTTACATACATTTCATTATAACCTTGTTCACCTAACTTCTCACTCTTAATTCTTCCCACTTCCTTATCTCTTTCTTCTCCATCCATGGTCCATGCCCTCCACTAAGTTAATCTTACATAAAATAACATTATGATCTGATATTCACATCCCCAATCTCCTCACTGATTTAACATCTGTTACATGCTTCAACATGTTCTTCACCAACACAAAATCAATCATACTTTTCATTTCAATACCATCTCTACTTACACCAACTTCAGTATCCTTATGAATACTCTTGTGCTCTAAGAATGTATTACTTAACATACCTTTCTCTTCACGAAAATCAATCAACTTCATACCATTCTCATTTTCTTCTGCAACCCCAGATTCTTATCTACATTAACTTTCAAATCTCTCCTTTTACACAGCGTACCAAATGCCTCTACCAACCCTCTCAAACTTTCTTCAGATCTGCCACACAAAACCAAATCAACACCGTACAATAAGCAGAGCACCCTCCACTCTCTTCATTTTCCCATCAGTCTATCCAACCATTCAAGTCGCCCAACACAATCAATTTGAAGCCTCTACTTACCCTATCCAAAACACCATTCAGATAATCCTATAAAGTCACACTCCCTTCAACATCACCCTCAGATGGAGCATATGTTATAACCGCACATACCTTGACCTTCTCAAACTTAAATTTAACCATTAGAATTCTAGTATTCGCAGAAACAAAATCTACCATAGGTCTGTGCCACAAACCACTCATCATAATCGCAACTTTTTCCCCTCTCATTCCTCTAGACTCCAGCACACACACATTTGACCCCACACCACTCGTCTTCACTGCTTCCTTTCAGCTTTGTTTCCGCGATAACAAGTAAATCAAATTTACCCTTTCTAAATACGTCTTCTCCTCGCCATTAATTCCCCTAACATTCCAAGCAGCTACCCGTACAATTTCGCCGAAAGATACAAGGTCGCTTAAGGAAGTCTTGACCAGTTCTGAGGCATGCATAAGTATTCCTAGCTAAGAGATAAATGGCAGAGAGTTGCCAACCCAACGAACACTGCTTTTAGGCGTGTCCTACGACACATAGAACATATACTGTGGGAATTCTTTCTCCTCTGCACAGAAAGGTATATGTAAAAAAGTTGTCTGTAATAGTAGTAGTAGTAGTGTTTTATGGTCCGTATGTGATATGGGGAGTCTACTCCCGTGTAAAAAGAATATGATTATGAGCGCAAGAGGGAGCTAAGCCAAGGCCAAGACCACAACCACAGCCCACTGCTACAGTGTGGGGTTTTGGGATCGTATTACGGGTTTCGTTTTCAGACCTGGTGTGATGGGGGTATGTACTCCTTTTATATGGTTTTATTTTATATTTTCCAGTTATTTTGTAGTGCAGTTGTGTTTATACATCATTGGCTATAATATTTTTGTGCTCATTGCTGGGTTGTAGTTTAACTGGTGTTTTCCTTCAATGACTAAAAAAACTAAATTTAAATTTACGGTTTTAAAGGAAGGCGAGCACCCTCTTCCGTCGGTATCCCCACTTTACCTTCCCCTGGCAGGTTCCAACGGAGGGTTCGACGCCCTAGTAGATTAATTAACCTATATTGGCCATTGTGCGTTTAATTTCTTAAATCCCCACCCTTCACCTGGAGGAGCTTTCATGTCAGACGGCGCCATTTCGCCAGTGAATCTTCATTACTTCAGGTGCTCAATCGAACTAAGCTAAATGATGCTCCTCGGAGACATCTTCGTCTGTCAAAGGTACCTTCGTCCATGTATACAGATGGTTCCCTGGGAACCCCGTCTGAAGTGGATTTTCCACTCTTTCTATCTTCGATCGACCACGTCTACACCTTTGATAAAATATAGCAATGTCAAAATTAGTCACGCCATAGGAAATGTCCTCCACACCAATGAACTTACCGTGACGATTATGAGGAATGGTTCCATTTTGGTTAAGGCATTAATACAAACGCAAAGCTCTTTTCTCTCTGACTTACAATCTTTGGGAGATGTTGCCATCGTCTCCACCCCCGATGATATTAGAAATACTTTTAAGGATATAATTTTTTCTGCATATCCAAAGGATGAAACCCCTCAGTACATCCTGACCCACTTGAAATGTGAGCGTGCCCCCCGTCACTGATGTTTACCGGTTTCCTTCCTTCAAGGAGGCTCCTGATACTCTTAATCTGCGCCGTCTCTTAGGTTTTAGCTCTCCTTCTCACCCACGAAGGTTAATATTTGTTTTACTAGTTAAACTGTGCGTCAGTATGTATATTCCTCGGCCGCGACGCTGTTTTAAGTAACAAAAATTTGGCCATCCCAGTACTGTCGAGGAACCAGAGACATTTGTTCAAATTGCGGAGTTGACTTTCACCTTCCTTGTCTAAATACGCCTTCATATTCAAATTGGGGTGGCAATCATAGTACATCATCCACGAACTGTACGGTGCATGAGCTTGAAAGAAGATTACTTTAGCACTTCACTGTTCAGAAACTTGACCGACGGCAAGCTAGGCGTAGGCTGGAGGTGAGTGCACGTTCTCACGAAAGTACGCCCCTACCCATTCTGCTGTCTAACAGCCGGATCATTTACCAACTTTCACCACAGACTCTGCTCGCTCTCATGTTTAGAACCCTTCGGACTCCGTCAGAGCTAGGACCGTAGTTTCTTCCCAGAGCCTGGTACTTGCTCCTGGGAAGGCATGTCCCCTACATCTCCTACATTACCATCTGCTGCACCTCTTAGATTGCTTCATTACTTACTGGGGATTCCCCTTGCTCACGTATTAGTAGCGATGTTGCCCCTTGCTCTTTAGACAAAAGGGTTTATCTCCGACCGAAGCAACAATATGGTCATCTTCAGATATAAACCCTCGCAAGCGGCCTACCTCTGTATTGCCGTCTGAGCTTTCTCTCTCCATTATTGCTTGTTCGTTCTACCACTGGCCATGGTAAGAACAAAGACTACTCTCTGACTTATTGACCTAGTTATTTCTTCCGCCGTCAGATAGTCAGTTGACCATTTCACCATATAATATGTGCCCAATCGAAGTGCTCTCGTCGTCTCGCTCAAACCCAATCTCAGGAGAGGGGTTCTGCTCCAATCGCAGAACACTCCCAAGAAGATGGGACACCATCCACTTTCTTCCACTCTGAAGGGCAGGATTATTTCATTGACTTATTGTTACCACCTGAGTCCTCTATGAAATTGTCTCCCATCCTTGGTTTGTGTGGGTCCCTTGTCCTTGTATGGACCGTTTACGTATTGTTTTTTCAGCCATTGAATCTGAAGCGGAGTGGCAGGAGTTGCAAACATTGGCGGACCCGTTGGATGCGGGTTGATCGGTTCCCCCCCCCCCCTACGCGCCCAGATGGGTAAAGCCGGTTGCGCCACGAATGAGGGTTCGATATTTATGCTTCTCCCAGTTTCATTGATCACTCCTCCCTCTTGAGCAGGCAATATCCCCGCACCAAGCTTGTTCTACACCCCTTGTCTTGTCGTGTGATTCTGGATCACACACTGATCCAACAGCTGCAATGGTCATCTCAGTTGGAAACTGTTGAGAGTTCTCAATCCTTGGTCACACCATTATCATTGCCCTCTCCAGAAGAGGCTATATTCCTGTTGTTAGCCAGTTGCTTGAAGCAAGCAAATTGCCGGTTGTTCCTTCAAGAACCCTTAGTACTATTGATTTGGACATTGTTGCTCCCTCCCCTTTCCTGTGCCCGACTTACGTCCTCCTCTCACAGGCGATGAGGCAGAGAAGACGGTTGGCTGGAATTCATGGAAACCCCCCCATCCCTTTCACCACCATTCAAGCACACAATAGACGCCCCTACTCGATCTCAATTTCGCCTGTCTATGCTTCATAACTAGCTCATGCCGCCGGGATATACTGTCCTCCATCATGATTCTTCCATGCAATTTGCCTCTTTTCCTGAAGATCCCAAGGACCTCACAAACATATCAAACCTATCGTAATTGCTCGTCCAACTGAATAAATTAATTTGATCATCCATAATGGCTAAATTCTTGCAGTGGAATTGCCGTAGTTATTACCCAAATTTTGAAGAGCTCAATATTCCTATAAATACATACACGCCAGCTTGCATCTTTCTTCAGGAATTATAGCTATGTGGAGGGGATTTTCTTTCTTCCGTCCGAGTGCCAATAACCTAGGGGGAGTGGAAATCCATGTTCATAAACAAGACTCTCATACCCCTCTTCCTCTAACTACTCCCTTGCATGCCGTGTCGATTCGCCTACTTTTCCTCAGGCCTACACAGTTTATTCCCTATACTAACTAAGCTCCCAGTTGTATCTATACTGCGAATGACCTAAAAGATCTCTTTAAGCAGCTACCCACCCTGGTAGTTCTGTTAGGGAGCTTTGATATCAGACATCCAATATGGGGAGGCACAGGCACCTCCAAAGTTCTTATTGACATGTTGTCCCCCTTTTCTATGGGTTGTCTCAACACAGACCTTCCCATGTATGAACGCCTAGATACCAATGCCTCATCCTGCATTAATGTGTCCCTATGCTCTACATCTGTGATGGATTGCTTTCAGCAGTTCCGCTTCAACCACCTATGCAGGAGTAACTACTACCCGATTTTTGAGGAAACTACATCATCTCCAACACCTACTCCAAGCTCGAAATGGCGGTATAACCGGGCTGATTGGCTTGCTTTCCAGTCAGCAACTTGTTTTTGTATACCCAAGCGAGATCTTCCCCACAATTGAAGATGCATTCAGCTACTTATCCTTCACTGTTCTCAGGGGCAGCAGCGGCTCACATTCCTCGATATTATGCTATCCGCCGACCGGCCAATCAATGGTGGTCAGGTATGTTCACAAGCAAACCGGGAAAAGAGAGAGCTTTTCTCATATTTTAAGAAACATCCAACCGAATCATTTATAAGGCTGCCGCAGCTAGTTCTTTGTATAAACAGTCGCACACGTAAGTCATACCCGCATATCACCGATAATTAAAAGACCTATCTCCCTTATCTGCCAAACATGCAAGCTGCTCCAAAAGATGGTTTCTGGTCGTTTCATTGTAGGTTGGAGGGCTTGCATGCCTTCTCAGACTTTCAATTCAGGTTTCGGCATCACCGCTCTACGGAAGATATTCTGCTTCGCCTCGATCATGACATTCGCGAGACCTTCTCCAGCTATAATTTCGTTCTTGGGGTCTCCATTCTTTGATTTGGAGAAGGCATAAGACACCGCGTAGAAGACAAGTATCCTCCCTAAATTGCACTCTCTAGGTCCCCGAGGCCAAATGCCGCAGTTCATTGCTCGACTGCTTACTAACGGATGCATTCGAGTTTGCTGCTCTGCTGTTTTATCTAGACCCTTTAAGCTAGACGAAGGGTTCCCCAGGGTAGCGTCCTTAGCGTCTTACTTTTTCCTTTATCTTTTAATGACATAGCCTAGTCAATTCCATTTCCGACCCTGTCAATGCTTTCTGTGTGTATGACTTAACTCTTTACATCTCCGATACCCAGATTACACCTTGAGCGTATGCTCCAGTTGGCAATTAATAAAATCACTGCACGGAGTGATTCTCATGGCATTCGTTTCTCTCCATCCAAAACTAGGGCTATGCTGTTCCGGGGAGGGCTGGGAGGGGTTATCATCCCATAACCGAACCTGAGCTCTTATATGGAACACCCATTCCTGTGGTTTCTTATAAATCACACACCTGAAGGTTGTGTTACGAAACGCTTGACATTCTGCGTCTTCTCTTCTCGGCAAAGTCCTGGTGGGCAGGAGGGCTGATAGCCAGTCCCTTTTGCACCTCAACACTGCCCTCATCTTGTTCAAAATGGACTACAGTAGTGTCGTGTATGGAGTGTCTTCAAATAATTTGCTTCACATGCTCGATCCTGTTCAAAATACTGACCTTCAACTCGCGACTGGTGCCTTCCTTTCCTTCCCTAAAGAGTCTAGAGGTGGTGGCCAACGTGGCGTCTCTCTTTTTCTCTCTCTTCATAGAGAGCGTATTATGTGCTCTGCATTCCTTAAACATGAAACTCCCACCACCTCAGCCCTGTTGCTGATTTTGGGGTGGGTTCCCCAACAGCTGCATTACTTGCCTTCTGCGGAAATAGTGTATAGCTGCCTCACCAAATTGCATATACTTCTACAGAGAATATTGTCATTCTCATTTATGACTAATCACTTCCCATGGCTATGTCCTTCTCCCAAAAAATGTCGTTACTGACCAAATCCCATCATCATCCATCAGCGTTTCGAGTGTCAAGTTTATCCCACTTGGAGGTGCATAAGGATTCCATACAAATTTTTACTGACGGTTAAAAAATGGCCAGTGGTGTTAGGGCCTCGGCAGTTTTCCCGGACCACTGCCTTTGTCAGTTTCTCTCTCCCTTAGCCTCGATATTCACGGCGGAGCTCGTTGGGATTTTAATGACTTACTCGCATTTTCTTTCTCAATAGCGACGACTAATTTGTATTCTTCTCAGGACCCTTAACATCCTTTATCCAAAGAACCCTTTAAGACTTGCGTCATATTCTTCTACTACTTTCCAGTTTCTGGTGCATGCGACACACCTCACCCCCAACCTGGGGAAAGGAGGTAGATGATTATATATATATATATATATATATATATATATATATATATATATATATATATATATATATATATATATATATATATATATAGTATATATATATATATATAGTTATATATATATATATATATATATATATTATATATTATATTATTACATATATATATATATATATATATATATATATATTATAATATATATATTATAATATATATTATTATATATATATATATATATATATATATATAGTATTATATATTATATATATATATATATATATATATATATATACCGTATATATATATTTATATATATATATATATATATATATATATATATATTATATATATATATATATATATATATATATATATATATATATATATATATATATATATATATATATATTAGGTATGTTTACCGATAGGTATCCGTATCGGTATCGGTAGTATCGTCCATTTTTGGGGGGGTATCGGTATCGGTAATTGGTTAATATGGCGATACTGGCCGATACTTTCTACTTTAGAAGCAAAAAATATTTTTTTTTTGTTACATTGTGTAATAAACTTAGTTTCGATATATAAAAGGTTCTTATAAGGAATTCCTTAAGCTAGCTTAAACACACCAAGAATGGCATCTCGACGGTGAACCACTTCTAGAATGCATTTAAATGGCATAACCGAGGACTTGCTCGCATGGACAAAAAAAAGATTCACAAGAGTAGGGAAAGCCGCCTTATCAGCAACCCCCTGGCAACAGCACTGATAGTGACGAATGGTGGCTTTTCAGCAAATTCTTTTGACTTCCTTTTTTTCAAAAAATGAGGGGTCAAAAAGTTGTGTTTTGGTTAGGAATTCACAATTATATTTACAAGAACTAGGCAATTACATTGGTTTGCTTGGTAAATAGCTACTTCAAATTGTGATATTTTACATTCATGTAAAATTTGGCAGCAAACTGTCTTCTCTAAAAGAAGTGCCTTCCTATCATTATTTCTGTATTCTGCTTCTAAGGTTAAGAATTATACTTATATTATACTATAACACTCTAAAAAAAATTATATGCTACTGCATTGAAGTTTTTAAACTGCAATACTAAGTCAGTTGAGTGTCTTTTTATTTATTTTTTATTATCATAAAATAGTGACATTTTCTTGTTTTTCTTTTGTCCAGGATTGATAGTTTTCTTCCACTTTCAAAATTCTGAAAATTCGGAACCGATGGCTAGTAAAAGGAAGACAAGACTTGGGCAACTTCCACTCACATGAGTTACTTCATTGGAACTGTCGAGAAATGTTCCCTTCTGAACTCCCAACTCTACGTGATGTTCTAAGATTTGGGCTTCTGCTAAGAGAGCAGAGTGGACGAGAATGTCCAGGAATTACCCCAGGCAGCCACTCACGGGATGATAACGCAAAGGATATTTTCCAAAAGTGATTGAAAAGTGAAACAGTTGTTTTGTGGTGCCAATTTTAAATTGGAGGACAGCAAAGAACTGAAAAGAGGATAGAAGAAAAACTGGGAAAAGGCCAAAAACATATTTTTTCAATTCTGCCAGAGGAAAATTGGAATTGAAAGAGGCTTTCTAGGCAACGTTAGACAAGTTCTTTGAAATCCTCAAATTGCAAGTGAGATTAAGCTATGTTTCAGAATTTGAGGGGTCCAGTCAAGGGTTGGTGCTGGACGTAAACAATGAAGTGAAAATCTTTTGCTCTTGTTCTGAGGATGTGAAGAGCCCTGTCAAAGAACTAGTGTTTATTAATAGTCAAAGATTGAAGGTATGATTTGTTTTACAACATCAAATTGGATTATCAGATCTACCTGAGCACAGAAGACAAATTAAAAAGCAGAAGAGGCAAGAAGATGAATTAAGAAGAATTTCTGAATATAAGCAGAAAAGGAAGGAAGAGTTAACATTACAACAAAATGAAGTTCGTTACTCCGACGAAGATGAAGAGCCAACTTATGTAATGCAGATGAAAGAAATCTTAAGAAACCCAACATTAGTTGTGATGATTTTGATGTACCTTATACTTCAAGTACAAAGTAATTATAATACATTACCATTGCGAATGTTGCATTACAAAGTATTAGGTTATGGTTGTCGGTTCTACGTGCTACAGCTGCCATTAAAACAGCTGCATTTTTGGGAGGCTGGATTAATTACTGAAGGAGGCCCAGGAGACTTGTAGTTGATCACATAAAGTAAAAAGGGAAAAGAAAAAGTCAATAGAAAAATCATTGAATTGAAAAATTTCATGCTCAATGCCGGATAGGCAATATTGAATGATTCTTCTTTGATGGACGCAAAGATTTCACTAAAGTTCTGTTACAAACAGATAACTCAAAGTCATCAGTTTCCAAGTATTTGTGAGAGAAGAGCATTACACTGTTTCCATTGAGCCAGGTGGAAGGCATCTTTGTCATTTTACTCCAGAGAAAGACTTTACGAAAAGGAAACCTGCTGAAGTTATTTGCTAACCATCTTGTGGATTTCTTAAAGAAAAACCAACATGATAAAAAGTTTTGCAGGCTATTGGTTGAGACTCGACGAATGTTAACACTGGTTGGGAAGAGAAGTCATGCATTGGGTTGAGGCTAAAGCTGATTCGTAAACTCATCTGGTTGGGTCTGTGCTCTTCATACTAATGAGCTACCTTTGTGGGCACTTTGATCACAGAGTTGGATCGGAAAAAACTTTTCTAACAACAAGTGGAAGGTGGGTTAAGATTGGCAACATGCTTAATACTGCAACAAAACTAGAAATCAATCCCTCATTTAACAAAATTATCCTTTCCAGAGCCTTTGGTTCCATTGAATGACACTGTGCCAAAGATCTCTCTACAGATTCAGGCTTATGGTAACAGGATAACTCAGGCCATAAGGACAGGTGTACCTCCAACTGATCTGGCATTATTGGAAATTGGTCCTGTAGGCCACTCTCTGTTGAATATATTTACAATTTGCAAATAGGATTTATCGCATATGGGGTTTCCACAAAACATAGCCTTAAAGGCAACAAGTTGAGGACGTTACAACTGCTTGTGGAATACATCGTTAGCGTTTACTATCCCTGCTGGTTTTACAATCAAATCGGAATTCTCTTGGGTTGAAGGACCTCGCCACATTCTTTTACAATTGAAGCTCCTAAAATCTCAGAAGTTAGCAGATATGTTTTGCCAACAATCCAAACGTTCTCGTGGTTCGCATTTAGTGAATTGGTGCTTCAGAAACACTTTTATGCTCGGAAGACCAAGGAAGAAAGGAAAGGCAGGGGTTCAGAAGATTCTTGTCATATATAGTTTTTATAATCATAGTATATGAATTAAGGAATTGAAGATGATTGATGCACCAGGAGACCTATCTGTTCGGCCAAGGAAAGCACCTGCAGTAAATCCAAATGCAACTTCCCTTTTGGAATTGATAGACTTGTCAGAAAAAGCATATGAACCTCCACTTACTTGCAAACTCAAAATATCAGAAATAAAGAAAGTTTGTTGAAGAGCCAATGCAAGTTCCAAAGTGGCCATGTCATGGACAGTCCATAGAGAGGTGTGTGAAACAAGTAACAGGCTTCTGGCAAAGTGTATACTCCTGAGAAACGAGAAGGATTCATTAGAGGCCAGGAAGGAAGGAGAAAAATGATGTCTAGGAATTGAATCGAAGAAAAGATTTGGTGAATATTGTTGGTTGAAGCTTTTTTAACATTTTTTTACAATGTGTTTTCGGTGTTTGAATTAATAGAGACAAAATATAAATAAAATTGTTTGGAGTTCATTAAACCAAACTTTTTGAGCAAATTTTCTTAGAGTTCATATTAAGTTATCCCCTTTTTTTTCTGAAATTCAAAATACACCATAATCAAGCGCCAAATTTACCAAGGTTAATTTTTATGAATAAGGAAAAACCTTTTAATTTAGGATATTACACATCAAAAGGCAAATTTTTGGACCCCCTCATTTACAAAAAAAACACGAATTTTTATTTTTGCCCTCCAAATTGGCATGCCCTAATATGTTAGGACTTTGATAGTCATGGGCCCGAAATTTGCATTGACATTCTCCATTCACCTTCAAAGGGAATCACACCAAGGAACCTCTTCGAAAAAAAACTGAAAGACAGTCATCAAGGAACGAAAAATTAATTTCAAATTTGCAATTATTCTGTAAAAGAGGAGATGAGGTTCTACGAAAACATGGAGGATGCTGCCTACAGAGAGAATCCTTTCATGTTGTGGCATTAAAATGGGCCAAGGTTTCCATTTATGTCAGTGCGTTGCAAGCTAAATATTTATCAGCCCCTCCCTCATCAGTCGAGAGCGAGCGTTATATTTTATTGTATGGTTAGGAATGTAAGCCACCCCAAAGAGGAAAACAGGCTCTTGCAGATACTAGTGGAAAGCTAATGCTTTTTGCATCACAATTTGAGAATTTTTTTGAATTTAAGTAATTTGAATTGCATATCTATCTTTACCTTAAAGGCGTTATATTATTATTATGTCATGTTGAATATAGCGTTTTTTTTATTTTTGTCTTTTCAGATGATTATTATTTGAGGTCTCTTTTTTTCATTATTTTTATTTCTTTTATTATTAAATAATCTTCTTGTAAATTGTTAATCATGTTAAACATAAAAAGCTAGTTAGCTAAACTTGTTAATACTTACTGGAAAATGGAAATGAATATTTTTTTAATTAAAAACAACATTAAAAAAGTTATTAATAAATTATTATTGCTTTTATTTTTCCTTAAGATTTAATATTTTTAATTTTTATTAAAATTAAATAAATTTAAATATACTTTGTAAAGAACAAATATGGAAAACAAAATGAAGAAAAAGTATATTGGTTTTACAAGGAATGCAATCCTGAGTGCCTAGCAGTACACAAATGTTCTACCTTATTACTGCTGCATTTATATATTAATTAAAGTATCGGTATCGGTATCGGGCATCGGCAAAAATTAAAGTATCCGTATCGGCCTCTTTTCTGGTATCGGTTACATCCTAATATATATATATATATTATTATATATATAGTTAGTATATATATATATATATATATATATATATATATATTATATATATATATATATATTATATATATATATATATATTACTATATATATATTATATATAATATATATATATATATATATATATATGTATTAAGTGATGGACGATTAATCGTCAATCGTCATCGTCATCGGCAAAAAATCGGCATATTTTTTTTTAAAATCGTATTCCGGTCATCGGCAAATTTTTCGCCGATTATTTTTTGCCGATTAATTTGAACAAATATTAAGAATTTTGATTAATATTAAAACTCCAATAATAATAATAATAATAATTAATAATTAATAATAATAATAATAATAATTAATAATAATAATAATAATAATAATAATAATAAATAATAATAATTATAATAATAATAATAATAATTAATAATAATAATAAATAATAAATAATAATAATTAATTAATAATAATATAATAATAATAATAATATAATAAATAATTAATAAAAATAATTTTATATATATATATATATATATATATATATTATATATATATAATATATATAATATAGTATATATTATATATATATATATATATATATATATATATAATATATATATATATATATATATACTATATATATATTATATATATATAATTATTATATATACCCATTTGCTTATGGTATGTATGACAGTCCAGTGCCTAATTGTTCGCTTTTCTGTTTTATTCTGCGTTCATATCCACACTTCATCCTCCAGACAACATATTCAGACACCACCTACTTATATTCCCACCCCTCTTCTAGACAAACATCTTACAGACCATCCCTATCCCTTATATCCACACGTATAGGGAGAAAAAATTAAATTGCCCACAGTTTATGTCCTGCGTGTCGTAGAAGGCGACTAAGGGGACGGTGGTAGTTAGGTTGCTGGCTACTACCACTTATCTTTTACCCAGGAATGCTTAATGCATGCCTCAAATGTCGTGATCGCATTAAGCGCCATTCTATTACCTTCGGGCAGAAAATGTTATGAATCATATGGGTACATGGAAATGTCAGAGGAATAAATGTTGGAGGAAAAGAGGGAGAATGGTGATGGATATATTTAGAAAGGGCAAAATTTGATTTGCTCGCTGATGACTGAAACAAAGATGAAAGGGAAACGGTGAAAATGAGTTGCGTGGTGTGAAATGTGTTTGTGTTGCTGTGTAAAGGAATGAGAGGGATAAAAGGATTTTGCAATTCTGATTAGTGAGTTGTGGTAGAGAGCTATGCGGTAGATTTTGGGTGTGTGAGTACTAGAAGTCTTAAAGGTAAATTTAAGTTTGAACAAGGGTCAAAATTTGTTGTGTTGCGGACATATGATCCATCTTGAGGGTAATGTTGAAGAGAATTCGATTTTCTGGGATAATCGTGAATGGATGTTTTCGATGGGGGGAATAGGAGATTCAGTTCATTTGCCACCTTATCTGCCCATTCAAGATTTTTTTTTTTTACAGTTGTCACGCACCACTCACGGGGCAGAGCCCTATTTCAAGGAGGGGGTGGTAGTACGCTCAAAGTTTCACCCTCTAGCGCAAATTCGCATATGAGCACAGACGCAGGGCTTTAAAGTGGAGTAGATTAAATTTCAGCTGGAAATAACAGAAGGATGGCAAGGAGAATTCCACAAAACAGAGGGGGTGGAAAGAGTTAAGCACCACAGCAAACAAACTTAGGCCTGGAGTTACCAATGTCAACACAATACTTGTGCGCAGATACGGTCGTGCGCAGATACAGAACCTATTGTGCTACGAAGGCCTCGTTAAAGGTGGGGGTACGCGAGTGATAAGGTTCCTATAGAAAATTTGCCGCGCGGGTACCTATAGGATAGATATAAAAAGCAACCAACATCGCCTCGCAAAGATAGAGGGTCAAATAACTGGAAAGTACAGAACAGTTTATAAGCCTTTTGCCGTGACTCGACCCTGTCCAAAAGCCGGGTGAAAACCAGAGCCCTTCCCAGATTATGAGAGCAGTACTCCTCCATACATAGGCTGATGAGACCTTTGTATTAGCGGAGCAACTGAGAAAAGTGATGAAAGTCTCACAGTCTAAAACAGAACTTCCAGTTCTTTGAGGGCCGCCCTAGCACCGTTGTGATTTTAGGTTTCCAAGACCATTTTTTTGTTCATGTTTAAGGCCACGGATGTTTATATTGTCAACAGGAGATGACAGACAGAACCCGTTGAAAGAGACAGGAAAGTTAGAAGGTATTTTTGGAAGATTTGATGGTAAGTTGGCGTTTTAAAGAATTGAATTTCACAAAAGTTATTTCTATCCTCCAGATTAGTGAGAATAAAATCGGAAAGGAATTAAGACGGAGAGGCAATTCCGGAGAGTAAAAGTAGGAGTATGAATTGATATTGAGTTAAAGGAATGAAGGGTTTCAAATCATCGGAATACGAGTGGAATAGAGTTAGAGGTTAGCTACTTTGAGCATCTGCCTTTGTAATACCTAGGCGAATAAGATGCATGTAGATAAACAGAACGCCCTGAGGAAACACCACTATTGACAGAAAAGAAGAAGAAGTCGCCCCATCCAAGAACAGCCGATATTGAGCGATTTGAAAGAAAGCTAGTATAAGTAAGCAAAGAGAAGGGAGGAAAACCCCAAAGGTGAGGGCGATGAGACCTTAGGTGACAGATGATGCTCAGTGCTCACGCCAGCTCGCTCACTTCTCGGTCAAATGCTTTGGATCATATGTCAAGCGCACCACCCAAGTCTCCCCGTAGTTCCATAATAGAGGCAAAAAAACCATAAATCTGTTAAGATAGGGAATGTATATCGCCAGTAGACTTCGGTGGCAACGAGAGCCGTACTGGCGATCGGAGTGAGTTTCCAGATGATTCTAAGAAGTGAGTTGAGAAGGGTTTTTTCAAAGATCTTAGATAGAATACAAGTGAGAGCTACAGTGGCGATCGTTAGAAGGATCAGAGCAGGCTTCCTTTTTTCGGAAATAGGTTTATTACATGTGAGAGCTATCCAACACCTGAGGGAGGAAAGTGCTAGTATTGAGACATAGAGAATATAGTTGAGCGATGAGGCGAAGAGATTAGCCTTTTCAGGTGGAGAATTAAGCAACACAAGCATCAGATCGAATAAGAGGAGGAAAAGGCAGATTAACAGAAAGTTGCTGAGATGAGAACGACTCTTGT
>JABUQX010105122.1:30000-32915 GCA_015478945.1 Trachelipus rathkii | reverse complement strand
TTTCCTTATTAATGACCTCATCCCTAAAATACTATTCCCTTCTTGCACCATTTTTTTTTTTTAATAACCCAACACACATTCACTATCAATCTCTTCAATTAGTGCCCATATGTTTTAATGCAGAATTTACGGGAAGTGCTCCTCCCTCCACACCCTCACATTCATTCTTTCTTCATTCAAGCTACGAAAGAGCACCCCATCCCTTACTTTATTATCCTAAGCAGATTCCCCTTATTCTCATCCTTCATTTTTATATATATCTATTATATATTATTTATATATATATATATATATACTATTATCATATATATTATATAGTATAATATATATATTAATATATATATATATATATATATATATATTATATATATATATATATATATATATATATATATATATATATATATATATATATATATCTTTATAATATCATATATTTAAAAGTATAAATGCCCTCTAAAATTGCCCAAATTGGACAAATGCCCAGATAAATGCCCAGGGCATTTGCCCAATTCTTAAGTGCCCGGGCATTTACCCATCACTAGGTGCAGTGAAAGTACGGTAGTTTTCAATGCCTCAAAAACACAGTTCCTTCATTATTTACTAGACATAATCGTTCACAGAATTATAATATCTTCTTCAAAAACACACGCCTCAAACTTTGGTTTGTCCTTAATATTGCTGGTGTTTCTTTTTCTTTCGACCTTTCTTAAAATCTCACATTACCTCTCTTTATGAAACTACTAAGAGGTTGGTTGTTCTGAGGCGTCTTTGGAATTTCATCACTCCACCTCATTTGCTTGCTCCTTTGTTGGGGTGTCGTTTCCCCTGTATGAAGTATGCATCGCACGTCTGAGGTGGTTTCACTCACACAGTTCTCCTTGAGAAGGTGTCGAGTCTGCTTTTCGTTTTATCAACTCTCCTTCCTGCTCTCACTAACTCTCTCCACTCTCTTTCTGCTCGTCAAATTGTTGCGTTACTCTCTTTATATTATTTCTATTACAACGGACGCTGCTTCTCTTCTGAACTCTCCTGGCACATTCTTCCATTGAAAAGGGCTCGTGCCACTCTCCCTTTCTACACAGGCTCATCTTCTCTCTGTCCAACTCTCTCACCCCAGACTTACCGCTATCCTCAATCTTACATGTATTCCACTGTTAAAATCTGATGTACACTAATCCCTTTATCTATTTTCCCAACTACCTTTGACTGGGCAAACGCAGTGTGTTATGACTTGTCGGCGTTTAATTTAATTTGGAGCTGGCTTGGGAATTTCCTCTAACTCCGGTGCTATTTTGGTCGGCCTCGGCCTTTACCCTTTATGCTCCTCTCCATCATATATATATATATATATAATATAATATAATAATATATATATATATTATATATATTATATATATATATATTATATATATATATATATATATATATATAATATATATATATATATAAATATATAGCTATTATTTAAAATATAATATATATATATATATATATATATATATATATATATATATATATATATATATATATATATATATATATATATATATATATATATATATATATATATATATATATATATATATATCTATTACATATATATATTATACATATATATATATGTATATATTATATATATATATTATATAATTATATATATATATATATATTAATATATATATATATATATATAATATATATATATTATATATATATATTATATATAATATATATATATATATATATATATATATATTATATATATATATATACTGCACTTCTGTTCAACAGTGGAGAGAGTCTTTGGGTTAATGCTATACTTTATTGAATCCCTCCAACCCTTTCGTAGCTAATATCGTGTTTTTTTATATAAAAATTTAAATTCTACTCTTTCTGTGCTCGAAACTAATAATATATTAGGTTCTATCAGTATTTCTGCAGAGGTTCTCAAAACATGCTATTCCGAGCTCCCACTTTGCCTTCACAACATTCTTTAACGGTGTTTTTGTTTAAACCTTCGATCTTCCTTTATGAATCACATTGTGTTGTGTGTGTTACATTAAGATTCTAAGTGGATACAGGGAAGTGAGAGATTTTCATGCTCTACATAGAGGGGCGTCATTCGTCCTTGTATTTTCTGCACCCCAGATGGTGAATCTTTCTCGAGACATCATTCGTCCCTGTTTAGAGTGTGTACAAAGAATTTGCCTCATCAGTGCTTTTTTCTTTACAAAATATTTCCAGTTTATCAGTCGAATAATTATTTTTTCATTACAACTGTCAATGCTACTCCGTTCTCTTAAGAAGCAGTAATCACCCCTTTCCGATAACTTGTGGGTTTGTCATCCTTCCTTTTTCCGTCATTTGTTCAACATCTTTCTTACTTCATTGTGATTCACTCTGTTTTTTTCATATATGATATCATCAAATTCGGGCACTTTCATCTCATTTTATTTCTATTATCCTTATAACTTATTAATTTTGTATTCAGTGAAGTATCTTGTCTTCTAACAATAGGATGATTAAGGTTTTAAATTTTAATTATTTTTCACCATTTTTTTTACTCGGGAGTCAAACGTTTTCCACCCGAGTTTTTAGAAAATAATATTCTCATACTCTACTTGTGGCGGAGATTCTTTTAATTAAGGGGAACTTTAATATATATTTAAAAATTTCAGTGGCTTTAAGTTTTGGTTTTGCTTTATTTCAGTTTATATACACGGATCTTTATTTTCAGATTGCAAATCCCTTTATTTGCATCGTTGTTAAACTAACCTGGTTTTCTTTGTGTTTGTGCGTCTTTGCTGTATTTAATACAGCAATGCAGGCCGCAATGCGAAAATTAAATATCAGTATGATTAAGTTGGCTGGATGCCGGAAAATCCGGCCAATTTTTTCTTGTTCCGGCCGGG
>JABUQX010105122.1:20000-25000 GCA_015478945.1 Trachelipus rathkii | reverse complement strand
TTCGCTCAAAAGTTGATGAAAATTTTTCAAGAATTGTGGAAGTTGCAAAGTTGCAGCATAACTTCGTCTTTCTCTTAATGAAGAAATGAGTAAGCCCAGTGTCAGAATCAATGTATTACCAAAATAATTGAAGCAATTGTAATTAGTTTTCTTGATGATTTTTCAAACCAGTAAGCCACAGATCCATCCTTACCAATCTTAGTAAAATGATTCCATTGATATCTAATAAAAGGTTTACGAATTTTGTAAATAACTTGATCTATGCAGTCACATTTGGATAGTTAAAGATTTTAGCATCTATCTCACTCACAACGTGCACTCAGAAAGATGTGTGTCTACTCTGAAAAGACTCAAAACATTTTTTTTTCAATTTTACAAGGGAGGAAAGACCAACAAATATGACTTTAATGGGTGTTCATCATTCATAACAACAAAATATAAACGGAAGTTATCATTCATTTTGCTGTTAATTGAGCTAAAATAATAATTTTTCAAATGTATAAATTTTTTTTTCTTAAAATTGCTGTCAATTTCAAAATATATTTATTTATTTATTTTATGCCTTATTAAATAAAAATATATATATATATATATATATATATATATATATATATATATATATATATATACATGTATAAGTTATTGTTATCTTTAATAAGAAGATATTATTTTAGATGGTCACATTATATATTATTATATATTATTATTGTTATTAGCTATATATATTATTATTATATTATTATTATTATATATATATTATGTATATATATTATCATTATGATTATTATCAGATATACATATAAATATATTACTTTTATATTATTATTATTTCCTTGTATTTCTTGTGCAAAATTTAGTACATATATGTTTAACTTCTGCATATATGTTATTAATATTCTAAATAAATTATAATATATTATTATTATATATATTATTATTACATATATATATATATATTATATACATATATATATTACAGTGTATATATATATTACAGTGTATATATATATATACATATATATTATTATATTATTATTATTATATATATATATATTAGAAGATATTATATATTATTAATACATATTATTATTATACATATATATATACGTATATGAGTATATATTATTATATATTATTATTATATATATATATATATATATAGTTAGTATATACATATATTATTATTATTATATATATATATATATATATATTATATATATATATATATATTATATTATTATATATATTTTTATATTATTATTATTATTATTATTATTATATTATTATTATATATATATATATATATATATATTATATATATTATTATTATATATATATATTATATATTATATTATTATTATTATTATTATATATACATATATATCCTCGAAAAATTATCATTAATGCATCCTATATATTATATTATATATATATATATATTATTGTTATTATATATATATATATATACATATATTATTATATTATTATTCTATTCAATATAATATATATATATATATATATATATATATATATATATATATTATTTGAAAATAACTTTGCCTTCTCCCCCCTCCCCACAAAAAATAATAAAGTAAAAATAAAAATAAATGAAATAAATACAAATAAAAGTACCGTATTAAAACTTTAAATGGATCTTCCTAATATCCTTTTAATTAATAATTTAATTAACTTTTACAAGTTTGCCTCATCTTCTTCCACTTCCGGACTCCAACGTTTGCTACGTGGGCCAAAGAGGCCTTTAACTTTTCTTGAGGATCTCAAAACACCCAGGGAGGAATTTCATAAAAAAAACAGGCTTACCTCTCACAACCCCAGAAAATTCCTCCATCCGTAACTTTCCTTTTGAACATAACCATCTTATTTTACAAAATAAAAATACTTTAGTCCTCTGCCAATAACCCATTCAATAAAAAGGAACTTGAGAGTCTCTAGATATTTGATTTAAAACCAGTAGTGAATAAAGATTTATCTTACACCTCTCTCTATACTCATTAACCCATTATATATATATATATATATATATATATATATATATATATATATATATATATATATATATATATATATATATATATATATATATATATTTTTTACTAAATTTAGGTTATTTTATATTTGTATCCATTCATTATATTATAATTTTGTATCAGTTTGTTCTAATATGCATCACATTGTATTATTTTTATTTGCAAGGCTGATGATGGGATATATATATATATATATATATATATAGCATATATATATATATATATATATATATATATATATATATATATAAAGAAGTAGTTATATATATATATATATATATATATATATACAAATCTATATATATATATATATATATATATATATATATATATATATATATATATATATATATATATATATATATATATATATATATATAGCTTTAATATATATATATATATATATATATATATATATATATATATAAAGCTTGATTTTGTATAATATAAACAAAGGTGGCAGTATTCAAATTTTTTTTGAACCCAACTGGAAATATTTGTAATGCGATAAGGTTGTTGGCAGTAAGGGAGTGGGCAACTCTGTTCTGTGCGTGAACCATGACGTCACGTGACAGACATTACCTCATTTTTGAGAGCCGAGTTACTGCTCGTTATCACGCAACTCGTTTCAGTCTTGTTTTTTCGTATCAAATTATAATAAAGGAGATTCTTTGTATGTATCGAGTTGTTAAATCATTGCAATTCTGCTTTCTCTAACCGCGCCTACAGCTTTTATATATATATATATATATATATTGTTATATAGCAGTTATATATATATATATATATATATAGCATATAGTATAAAGTATATATATATATATATATATATATATATTAGAAAGAGTTATTATATATATATATATATATATATATATATACAGTATATATATATATATATATATATATATATATATATATATATATTACATATATATAGCTTAATTTCAAACATGGTTGTATATATATATATATACGGTATATATTATTATATATATTATATATATATATATATATGAAATATATTATATTATATATATTATTATATATATATATATATATTATTATTATGTCTTGCTGTTATTTTCTTGAGATGATAGAAAGCTATTCACTACAATTTCTCTGTCAATAATTTTGACCTGCATCTTCGTGTAAAGGGGAAAATCTGAAACACCCCAACGGTGTAATTCTAGAAGAAGAAACACCTGGAAATATATATATATATATATATATATATATATATATATATATATATATATATATATATAGCATATATATATATATATATATATAATATATATATATATATATATATATATATATATATATATATATATATATATATATATATATATATATATATATATATATATATATATATAAGCTATCCAATGAAAAAAAAATAAATAAAAATAAAGAAAGAAAAGATAGGGCAGAATTAATGTTTCACACCTTTTAGTAATACATGACGTTACCACGCACTGGAACAGCACACTGCAAATGATAAGGAGGCAAAAACTTAATGAATGTGACTGCTAATGATAAAATAAGTCTTCACATCGTCTTACAATTCTATTCTAACCAACTATATCACGGTACTTCAACCCTTTGAAGATTTTACCATTATAATCTATAAAAGTTCGTCTTCAGTAGCTGACGTCATTCCCCTCGCAACCACTTTGAAAAAAGTATTAGCCATCCTCGGACAATGACAGTCAAAGAATAAAAAAGATGAGGCTACAATAGTGAGAAAATTTAAAAGTGTTCGATTTCAGATAGAGCAACGACTTGTATACCTTAGCTATGTGTTTGGACCCCAGATACAAAACAATATTATTCAATTTTCATTTCTCAGTTTTTGACGGAGAGAATTAAAGTCAGCGTCGACTGAAAATGTGAAAAAATACAAATATACTAGTCTGAAATAGTTAAAGAAAAACAAAGATGAGAAAGTTGCTTCAAAACACAATTCACAAGCATCACAGTCACCAACGTTAAGAATGGAGTTTTATATTTGCGCAATGATGATAAAGAGGATCAACTGTTTAAGTAGCATAAAAAATAGTCGACCAGAACCTCAAAGAGAAAGGCATTTATCCTTGAAGATGATTCTCTTGTATGGTGGAAGATGTATCCAGAGACTTATCCTGATCTTTCATATATAACACAGACTTACCTTGTTTTTTCGCCATGAAGTGTTGCTAGTCAACGTCTCTTTAGTTATGCTATCAACTGTATCCCTATATGAATTAATAAGTATTTTTCCTCTTTCAAAGAAAGAAAGTTGGGGAAAGATGTTGATGGGATGTATGTTTGTAAGAGTATGTCAGCGTCCTACTTCCTGGAAACTTGGGAAATTGAATGTATTTTATTCATTAAATTTTTATGGCTGAACTCTTACAACCGAAGCAAATATTCCATTTATAGTATAAAATGTGGCAAATTGCTTCCGCATGTAATAATTCTCATTCCCGAATAATAACAAAATACGCATATATATTCACATATCTAAAAAAGTTTTTCGCATTCGAAAATATTGGAAAATAGATATTCATTCAATATATATATATATATATATATATATATATATATATATATATATATATATATATATATATATATATATATATATATATATATATATATATATATATATATATATATATATGGTAAATATTATTTGATCGTACTTTCTAAGATGTAAATAATGAGCAACATATAATGGGATGGGTAGCAGCCATTGCTCGGATGAACGATTGCCGGTGAATGAGGATTGAGTATTCGGTGCTTATCATCAATATCCCCGCCAGGATTCAAGAACAAGAGGTACCGAGCTCACTTCGGCGACATCACCAGGTGTCCAGCCTGTCCTTTCTCTCGTTCTCTCGTTCTTTATATTTGTAGATGGTAAATATTGCATTTGATCACAATTTAAGATGTAAATAAAGAAAG